>JAQPZY010001175.1:1425000-1505000 GCA_029931535.1 Margaritifera margaritifera
TGGTTTCGTAATACGACACCCAACTATAACATGGCACTATACAGACAATGGGAATGTAACATTACGCCTCAATCTTGAAAAATGTATATGGACACAGGGAAATGTAATGTTAAAAAATGTCATACATACATTTTGACTGACCAGCACACAGAAATACTGACCAAACACCTACACCTCCTGACCAGCACTTGCTACTACTGACCAGCACCCATTCGTACCAATACACAGTGTTACTGACCAACATACACACATACTGACCATCACCCAAATCTACTGTCCAACAGTCTTACTGACCAACATACCGTTTCACTGATCAGCACTAGCACCTACAGACCAGTAACCACTCTTTTTAACCAATACACAATCTTACTGACCAGCACCCACACTTACTGACCAAAAATCACACCTACTAACAGATGTGTAAGGGTATGATGTAAAGTAAGTGGGTAAAGCAATGAGGATTAACACCTAATTTTATAAAGACAACCACTCACTATCACCAGTCAACATTCACCCTTTTACAAACCCAAAAAAGTCCCTTGGACAGAATGATGCAGTGGCTACATGTATATATCTGAGATTTACGTATAAAGCAACTCACTGACTATGAAAATAAGTAGAATTCTGGAGCATGTCTTTAAAAACTGTTTACCTTCATCCACACTTCAGTAGCTATAGAAACAAAAACAACAATAGCAACAACCATAAGTGTGGTGTGGAGAATGTCTACCAAAAATCAAGTTGTCTTTTTCTGTCAGATCATGGTGTATTGTGTGATTGGAGCAGCTATTGGAAACACGCGAGTTTACAAAAAGGAGAAAAGCAAATGTGGACTATTTTACTTAGCGGTTTCATTGGTTATTTTCTTCCCAATCCTTCGTTAAAATATGCTGACAATAGTAACGGCAACGACAAAAAGACAGTAATAGTATGCACAACCAGAACAGCCAAAGTCACAACAACCATATGGAATCGTTGGAAAGTCATCTTTTCACCTCAAGAGACAAGAACTATTGAACTATAAGTAATCAATTTTTTTTTACTTTACTCAGAGACTGTTCTCTGGGTGTGTTTCCCAGCAACACGTTGTGTTGTTTCACACCAAAATTATCTCAAGCTGTACAACTAGACCACGAAGCCCGGTGGGAAGTGTCTTTGGTAGAAAGCATTCATCTCACTCAAGTCTTGAATATTGCCACTGATCAAACCACCTTGATCACATAAATACTCAACGAGGATGTACAAGAACACATAGACAAAACAAATATCCTGGCTACTACGAAAATAAAACACTAGCGGTTGCCAATCCCCGATTAAATGTGTATGACACGAGAATTCCCGCTGGATACTATATTTTGATTTATATCTCGTCCATACGATTTGGAAGGTCTTCAACTATCAGTTTTGCAAGGCATTTGAGAAAACCAACACAGCTATACTGATCAAATACTAACTACCCTCTCATCGTCTTAAACTGGATTTTTCCGACAGCAAAGCGCTGTCCGTTGAGGTTGTTTGCTATTCTGGGTGGAAACACAGACCTCACTATAACACATGACATCAACAACTACAGCAAATTAATTTCTTCGAGTATTGTCTATACCCCGTCGAACTGATCAAAGGATTCAATTTGATGTTTGTGTACCCCGATGTTGTTGAATACAACTTGGTGGAAAACACATCTGCTCAGTTGCTGAGAATCATTCCCTTTAAAGTGAATTATGCAATAGCTGCTTATGGTGAAGGTATCACGTTCGCAGAGAATTTGTGCATATCCATTATCTACCTGTCAGTAAAGCGTATTTTGAAAGCGTGAACATTGGTATAAAGGGGATTTCGGACAAAATATTACCTTCTCCAAAGGAAAAATCACTGCCAAACAACATTTTCGAAAACGATTCTTGACTGAGTTATAAGTCATGTATCCCGTGTACCCAGGAGCAGTGTAACAACTAAGACTTAGTTTAGGGAGTATGTTTTAAATCGGTTTACGTACTGTGGTACCCGTCTTGAAACAAACCGTTTCCCAAGCAGAGTGTGCTTAACAAAATGCTGCCCTGACATAAGGAATAGAATTCATCTTAAATGTGCTCATCAACAAACAGAGTTCCAAACAAGCGTTACTGAATGCTAGACAAATGTGTTGATCCAGACTTGAACAGAGCTCTTTATATCTTCTATAAAAACCGCAGCTTCTCTCGAGATAAAAGTGAATATATCTGTAATATCTATTAAGAGAAAGGACATTGAACCCCGGAATGTCCAAAACTTCAAAGAAATGAACTCCTTATCATAAGTAAGGAAAGGAGAGGAGAGGTCCCTAGACAAATGTCAAGATGAATGTTTTGTGTGTTACGAGCAAGGGCATTTGATCTAGAGTGTCCCCTACCGAACTAATGTGCAATATTATTATTAAAATATATGACTGTAAACTAAAAGTAATGCTAACATTTCAAACCTTTAACGGACTTCAGTAGAAATTAAAGAAAAAAAATCCAGAACAAATAAAAAAAAATATGGCAGAGACTAAAAGTACGAAAATTCTAAACTGACACTGAATCTAGCAGAGATTTAATATTAAAAAAAGAATTACAATTTATTTAATTTTTTTTCTTTTTTGGGTGGGAAGGGGGTTTGGGGGCTGGGTTGGGTTGGGGTTGGCAATATTGAATAGTATTTCTGTTTCTAAAAACCTAAAATGTATTAGTAATCCCCAAAGTAATATTTCTTTAAAAAAGAAAAAAGATACAAGCAGTTGTCCACTTACTCTTGATCCATCACAAAATTTCATCGAGAAAAGTTTGAGAAATTTGGCAATCCCAGATAATATGACTAATAGGTTCAGCATGAAACCCACATAAAGAACAAAGATCGCTTGAAATGATTCTTTTTCTTTTAAGGAAAGCATTTGTTGCAATAATTCTGTGTAAAATGTTAATCTGCATTCTGTCTAAAAATCTGGGGCATTTGGTAACTCTGAATGGAAGCAGATAGAAATGATTCCAGTCTATTTGTTGTAAATTATCAAATTCCAAATTCCACTTTCTTCTTGCAGAATACATTTCATAATTTTCAGATAATTTTTCAATTATCAGTTTTACAGGGCTGAAGTTTTCAATTATCAGCCTTTTTCATATTTTATAATGCAGTACAAACATGGTTTTATAAATGGCTTCTGTAGAATACTATGATATGCTATATTTAGTTTTTTCTTTAAAACATAAATGCAGATTATATATTTTGAAAATGTACACAGTAATCAGAGAAAAACTTACATTTGAAATCATGAAACTTTATCAATCTGATTAAAATCAAGATCTACTTATCAATAAGTAGATCTGATAGGCACCGATATGAGGTCATGTTCTGTTGACCTTTTGATTCATCAACCAAATTACAGCATTCATACTACCTTAAGTGAAAAAAAAAGTAATTTAGAACATATTGTTGCTAATGATAACTCTTTCTAACATGAAATACGCTTTATCTGATAGGCTACTAAAAATAAGTTGCTGGGGAATTTTGAAGCTCACCAGAACATTAACTTTTATCAATACCTGTCAGACCTACTTTTTGATATGTTGATCTTGATTTTAATCAGAATGAAAAGTTTATTCACAGACGATCTCAAAGTCATTCGCATTTCTTATTTCTGTCTCAAACCATTTTGTGCAAAAAAATATCAAATTTACAGTGTGCATCAGTATTTGGATTATACCATATTTGTCTATAGAATCTGCTCATCATTTCAAATTTTACATTTATTATTCAACTCCAAAAAGGATGTTCATTTTTTTCCTCAAAAATCTGCCCTGAAAGGATTTAAATTGTTACTTATTAACGATAAATAATCTGTCCCGAATGAAGAAAATATATAAATATTCATTACTGAAATATGTAGTGAATGCTTCTATTTCAAATCTAATAGCATTATTCTGCAGTCATAATAGTTTTTTTGCATGGTAAAATTAATACTAGGCCACCATATTTATAATCTTTTGTTACAATGTTGTGCCTAATTTTGTCCCTTGATTCATTCCAAATAAACTTTTGAAAATGTGTACTTATTCAGCTCCTTGAAAACTTTTCAGATGGATTTGGTAAGGATAATAAGATTAAGGATTATGTTTATTTGTTTACTTTTTATTACTACTAGTAGTATTTTTCTAAAAGTTGTAAGCAAATTTTTTGATCAGTGAATAAGTTAGATTCACTTCCCTTATTTTGGATAGGTAGTTAAGAGTTTACTTCTAAATCAGATAAAATGTATACCTAGAAAAGTAAATTTAGTACAATCTCAATTTAAATTGGATTCAGGCAGAATTTCACATTGGTTTCTGTTCTACTCCCAAACTAGATTACCTGGTCCAAAAGTTATCTAATGGAAAATTACTTCTATACTTGAAGTGTTGTAAATTTACTTTTTTTTTCCCAATTATTTTCACTGTTATTTGGATCAGTTTGTTGCTGTATCGTGTTCTCAATGTACACAGACAACAAGGGATCTGCACACACAACTTATGCAAATTATCTCTCTCCAGAGAGGGAGAATACGCTTGTTAACAAATTACACCCATAGTTGATGATAACGCAAATATTGGGACTCTTATGCATGATCACTGATGTGAGGGGAAAAAAAGAAATACAATAAGAATCATCGTATACAGAAGCATGTGATCAAATTAATACAGATATTTAACAAGTGGAAACAAATAATGATAACTGGATAAGCCAAATCTCCAAAAACCTATGGATGATTTTTCTATGATCATAATTTAAAAGGTTGTGACATTTTCACTGCATTTGATCCAGTCCTTTTACTCCATTTATTTTCCTAATTATATTCCTTTCAAGTTGATACACTTAAAGTTTAAAGTCTTTTATTTGGATCATCAGGAAACATGGATTTTTTCAATGTCAATGGTTGTACAGATAACTGATAATTTATATGAAATTAACCATGTATCATGGGGACATTCCATTAATCAATATGATTAGAAAGTCCAGAGAAATGGCATCTACGTAATTGATGTTTTACTGTAGAGTGGTCACCAACATTTGAAGTCACCCTTTCTGCAATGAAATATAGCCACACCTCTCCTGCATCCCGCTCCTAACTCATGAAAGAAATGAATATATAATTAAACAAGAGGTCTTGGGCCTGAATGTCAAGCTCATTATCAAAGCATTGCTGTAGAATGTGTTCTTGACTCTAAGGTCTAAAGGTTGAGCCAGCAAGTCACAAAATGAATTGCCTTAGTCTCTTGATGAGTCATCCAATATATGAAGAAAATCCATCAAGGAAATATAAGCAAAGGAAAAAACCAAAAATCTTAAAACAAATTTTCTCTGTCTGCCACCTGGACCAGAAGGTCAAAGGAGCTAGCCAGTGTATGGTAGAACGGATTGAGCATGTGGTAGAATGAACTTAGGTTCAAATTGATTAAATGTAAGTATGAAGAAAATCCATTATGGTGTTTAGGAAATTCAAGCAAATGAAAACACTTTAAAGTAAACCTTGACACAAATTTTATGTGACCTTGACTCCATGGTAAAAGGGGGATGAAAAAGCAGGTCATACAATTATTTGCCTTATCTCCTTAACTATTTATCCCAAAAATGAAGAAAATCCATCAAGGATTTCAAATAATATAGCCAATTGAAAAACATAACCAAAACCTTCGAGCAAATTTTTTGTGACTGTGATCTTGACCCCAAAGAAAAAGGGTTGACCCACCATGTTGCAGAATTAATTTTCTTAGCTTCATAATGATTCATCCCATGTATGAACAAATTTAATCAAGGGGTTTATGAAATATGAGCAAATGAAATTTTTTTATAACAAAACCTTAATGCACGTTTTCAGTGACTGTGACCTTGACCCCAAGGTAAAAGGGGCAAGCAAGACTGTACTAGAATAAATTGTCTTAGTTTCATATTGATTCATCCCAAGTATGAAGAAAATCTATTAAGGGTTTTAGGAAATATAAGAATGTAAAACAAACTTTATCCAAAAAAACTTTAGTGCAAATTTTCTATGACTGTGACCTTGATCCCAAGGTAAAAGGAGTGAACAATCATGTTGTAGAATGAACTGATTTAGCTTCATAATGATTCAAGCCATGTATAATGAAAATCTATTAAGAGGTTTGGGAAATATATGCAAATAAAAATCTTTACCCAAAATCTAAACAAATTGTTGATGCTGCCAACACCGATGACATTTCCAGTTGCTTACATGTGATTCTACCGGCAGTAGGCCAAAAATACCATTTTAAAGGCCATCTACCGCACATACTATTTTATAGTTGAAAACTACTGCTTTTGACAATTGAAAGAATATTTTTACAAAATTGAATAAAAGAAAACAAACACCATATTTGTACGCATTCTGTCAACATATTAGAGAAACCAGCCAGAACCAGTCTACAGGGGACCGGAAATGTTTTAACCAGGTCAGCGACTGGTGCAATGATGCGTGGAAGAGTAATAGGATTAGAATTGTTAAAGAACTGCTAATGAATGTACACAGCAAGCTGGTAATTGATTACGTTATTGTTGTAATTTGGGGAGTTTAAGGCCAAATGCGGGATGTTTTTTGAGGTGTTATATGTAATAGAGGAATCAAAGGTGGTCCATGATGTCTTCCGAGTCCTTGATGAAAATCAGCCAACCTTTGGCGGAGGTGAAATAAAATGGAGAGACCGAACATCAAAAATGATTTTGACAGACACACCAGAGTAAGTATTTTGATTTTTTTTATCTTGTTTGATTGTTATTGTATTGTTCAAGATGTTTAAGAGGAATATTTAAAGACAGCTCTTACATTTTTTTGTTCATGTCAAAATGACGAATGTTAAGAAACCACCAGCTAAGAAATATTACAACAAGTTTAACAATGCTTGGATATCAGTGTTTAAGTGTGTGCAGGCGAGTAGCAAAGGTTTTGAGTTTGCATTGTGTGTTTCAAAGGTATTCATCTTTGTATTTTATAAATTATTTGATGTTTTGTTGCACATAAATTAAGTTAATGTCCTAGATAAAAATATCAGCTAAAAATATATTACAAGATAATTAGTTTTAAATTTGGGATAAACTATTCTTAAAAGCATATATACATCAAGTATTTTTCATTGTTTATTTCAATTCTAAATCAATCTTTATTTTTTTATTTATTTACAGTGGTGAAACTTGCCAATCGATTTTCGGATCTGAACTATGAAGAGAAGGAAGCCCTTGAGGATGAGACTCAGGAATACATTTTAAGTTCAAGTCAGAAACTTCCTCCTTGGGATGAACACAGCTTGGAGGAGTATTGGAAAGCAGTCAGCAACCTCACAAACCCAGCAACATTCTTCAAAAAATACAAAGTGATTCAAGGGGAAGTCTGGACCTGAGAACTATTGAGATTCTGTTACGTGTGAAGCTTAATAATCAGAATGAATATCATCAGTGGTCACCTGACACTGATCTTGTGAAGGAAACTAAAAATGCTATTGGATTTTATTTTTAAAAATCTTTGCAGTGAACTATAAAACAACCCTTACTTTTTATATTAATTGACAATATACTGACTCATTAATTAATTATTATTGTAATATTTTCCATTATAGTATGAAGAGAACACATATGGCAAAAAATACACTTGTTTTGTTTTCAATCCTGTAAAACACGTACAATTTATGTCGATAAAAAATCTACTTGTTTAGAATCCAATTTACTGATCAAAATTTGTAAATCTACTTGTTTGAAATCCTGGTTCTGTCACATGTATGCAGTTGGAAAAGTGACTGTAATGTCTCCGTTCCCCACTAAAATGTGGGCTCAAAAAAAGATGGCATAACTCTTCTGAAAATAGTACAACAATTGGTCAACACACATATCTTCTTATGATGACCATAACATGTTCCAAGTTTCACAGCAATCCACTATAAAGTGCAATAGTTGCATTCACAAAATTCTGTCCTACATTGCACCCATCTTTAAGTCAAAAAAAGCTGTAAGTGTTAAAAAAATCAGTGTAGCACAAAAATTTTAAATATGTGCATCTTGCATCTTTAGAAGGTGACAATGATGTAGAAAAAACTGCAAGACAAGTTGATTTCACAAGATTCTGTCTAATACTATCTTCAGGTTCAGACTAAAAGGGCAATAACTCTAACAGCGATTCTATTGTTACCCCAGAAAAATAACTGTTTATTGGATATTTAACTTTGTTTTTGTAGCAACCATGAAATCAACACAAAATTGGCTAGCTACAAAAAAAAGACTGTTAATTCACAGCACATACATAATAGATCCTTCTTGTTCACCATTTGTACCATGGTGACTCTTAGGCCAAACCAGGTAGAGTACAATGAACTTCTTCTGAGAGCACCCCCCCCCCAAATCAGTGGAGCAAGTCAAGTCAAATGATTTATTTCTCTTTATGTGACTTACAACATATACAGTTGAATATAAAATGTCCATGCATATTAAACAATGTCATAAAGAGCCTTCTGAGTAGGGTATGATGCATATAGGTCTAGCATGGATCAATCAATGTGAATCAGTCTCAAGCAAACAACAATGTAACTTAGATACAACTATGTTTAAATCAAAAACAATATTTCATCCAGATAATTACTCTCTCTCTCTCTATCGCTCTCTCAATGTAACTATACCATATATAAGTATACCAGGTCAATTATACATCCAGAACATTACTCTCTCTCTTAATGTAACTATACCATATATCAGTATACCATGTCAATTATACATCCAAAACATTACTCTCTTAATGTAAATATACCGTATATCAGTATAGCAGGTCGATTGTGCATCCAGAACTGTCTCTCTTTCGTAATGGAACTATACTGACAGAGATTATGTGGCACACATTAAAATTATTGTAAGTATCAGATGCATTTGTAAGGTTTGATTGTAATACTTCTCTATCTATCCATCTATCTATCTGAAGAGAGAATAATAGATATAAATGGAAACAGAGGAGTAATAACAAAGTGGAGTACAGAGCTACCAAAAGCTTGTGAGATTTTGAATCTATCTTCTTAACATTTGACACACTATCTTGAATTGTCACATACAGCACCAAATACATTTATTACTAACCACATTCAATCTCAAGTTACATCATTTTTATTCATTTATCAGGGTTCATACAGCTGTTGGTAAAAACAATTCCTGACTTTTTCCAGACTAGTTTGCAATTTTTTCCAGACCCCTCTGGCACATGCATTTGAAGGCTGTGTCATGTCTCAACTAATCTCTTTACGTCAATAATCCTCTTTGTTGTTCACAGATGTGTTATAACAATATATTTTCAGTGTTTAATCTACACTTCTGATCATCAGTCCTAAAAGAACCAGTATATTTTTTTTTAATCAGTTAAATATCTCATCCTGTTTTGGGTAACTTTCGGGAAGATAAACATTCACACAACACATGAACATGTTCAAGCAACAACAAAAATAAAACACAACAACCCAAAATTCCATACTTTTTCCAGACCTTTTGGGCAAATCTTTAGGTCTGGAAAAAAAATCTTTTTTCTTCCATACTTTTTCCAGACTTTGTATGAACCCTGATTTATAAATAACAAACTTGAAAAAAAGGGAAAAATCTCATTATTGGGTAGACAAATTAAAAATGTGAAGATTAATATACAGCAGCTCATAAACAGCAATATGAAAAACTGAGAATGTTTCTAATGTCATTTTATCACAAACATTTATAATTACATGCATATCTATTCTTACTCTATACTATTTATCTGGCCATGCAGTGAGTATCTATTAATTGCAAGTTTGATTCTGTTGAGGCAAATCTTTGTCAGAAAATCATTGACCGTGAATTAAGACATCGTTTAAGTGTTCATTTGAAAATAATTGTTGCATGGCAGAAATATACATATTAGTTAGGTACAATTTGCTGAATCGAATCCCTTTAATTCATGAATTCAGAAAGAGGATGATTAGTTTGTGAGCATTAGAAAGAAAACTGGCCTGATTGCTTGAGGATACTTCTTGATTAACCACATGTTATGCATGACAATCCATCAGCTGCCCTGCATGAAAACAGGATTTTTGTATGTTCCTCAGCGAAAGGGACACCAGAGATTGAAAGTTACATACTGTGATGTTAGAGACATTAAAGAAGAACACAAATAAAATGAAATAAGTGGTGCTTGGCACATCTTGGCCCAGAGCAGCAGCATAGCTGGCATGCCCTGGCTCTTAATCTGTCCCTGCATACTCACTTATAAATCAAGATTTTGTCCCATAAATTTAAATGATGCAAGCATGGGCCAATTTATCTGCCAGACACACTGAAAGTTTATCTTATAAGCCAAACATTAACTGCAAATCTTACAAAATTTTACAGTTTTGTACACCAATAAAGTCAGTGTATAGATAATAAAACTGTTTCAAAACACTAAACCTGCTACAGACCCTAAAACATTTAAGTACCCCTTTTAAATCCAAATGAAATGATGAACAAATGGTAAATGAACAGAAAACGAACAAAATATAAATGACAAATGGTGTATGCCAAATGCTACTTGCCCCAAGCATCAAATGCTCAATCATAAATGATGAAGGAAACAGCATTTCAAAAATAGTCTCTTTTTTATCACTATGAAATTGGTTGTACAACATTTGGCAATAAAATAATCAAGGAAACAAAATCCAGAATTGAAAGATTATCTCTGCTATTGAGCAATCTCTTTAAAATGTATCACCTGTCTCCTTGAAATGTTTAAGATATCTTTGTTTTTGTTTCCTTTGAATTTTTACTGTAGAAAGAACTCCTTGAACTACAGTCGATTATAAAATTTCCACTGAAAACTATTCTACTTTCCACATTTTTACTGATGATAAATGATTGTTTGTGGAAGTACAATATTTATTAAAATGAACTACAAAAAGATTGATACAAAATATCAGTGATTTGTTTGTCTGTCATTATTGCAAAAGTTAACCAGCAAAATATGTTGAATCTGTTTTATAATTGGTCTTTCACCTCTGCTAGGTACAAATTGGTATGAATTTAAATAAATGAAAAACTATGATTCTGTTGGAGTTATCGTATATACTCGCATATAACCCGATACCAACTGCAAACTGCATAGACCCAGATCTGCCGTCACATAATGCGCTGGCAGATCTGGGTCTATGCAGTTTGTAAGGACTAATCAGTAGAACAAACAACACATACCCTGATCTAACGGCACATTATGAGACAGCAGATCAGGGTCTGTGTTGTTTGCATTGGACATGGCTTATACGCGAGTATATATGGTAATACCATTGTGTAGTCTCTCAGAAACATTTGCAAAGGCCATTTTCAAATCCATTCTCCAAGGCATGCACACAAAAAATTCACGACTTTACAAGATAAACAGTAAACAATGAGATATTTGATTCAAATTCTAATACAATGGTAAACAATGAGATATTTGATTCCAATTCTAATACAATGGTAAACAATGAGATATTTTAAATCAAATTTTAATACAATGGTAAACAATGATATATTTGATTCCAATTCTAATACATTGGTAAACAATGAGATATTTGATTCAAATTCTAATACAAAACAAATGCAGCTCAAATGAATTTTAAATGCATTTCAAATACATTTTTGGGGTACTTTAATACTCACATTAAAATAATTAGTACAGATCTCAACTTGTGAATCACTATGTACAATTATTGATAAACAGAAGGATCATTTATAATGGTAAAGCTAGTACTGTACAGAAACAATGATTTTCCTGGCAAAATTTCCATAATTCACTTTAAATTATAAACAAGTGATATCAAATTCCATTTATGCATACACGAACAAGGGGTTGACTTATATACAGCTCAAACTATTAATGTTAGAATAAACACAGGGTGGGAGGATATGCCCTGACTGTGACTTTGATAGCTTGCAGGCAAACATTACAGTTTCGTAGTTTTTCTGCACATGCTGGACAAGCAGAAAGGTGTAAAAAGATTATTCAGGCATTTTCTTGAAAACATGTTTTACACAGAGAATGATCACATAATCTCTGGAGCTCTTCTTCCACATGATCTAAAATATAAAATGTATAAAAATGTGAAATTTTGCTGTTTTCTTGTTCTCTTCTCTTTTAGCTTGCTAATCAACCTCTCTATAATTGTCAAATATACATACATGTAAAACACAACTGCACAAACATATTGTATGTTAACTTATATATGAAGACAATGATAAAAAAAATAGATGGATAGTAATAGCTGATGGCTACTGCTAGCTAGCTGAATTAGATAAAAAGAGATTGGTAAAACAAACTAGATAAAAATAGAGCTGTACAATCAAATCAGTGAAATACCATATTCAGGTCAATAAAAGTGTACAATGATAAAATCTTACTGTATTCTCGTAGTGACAGAGCTGTTAAGCTACTGTGTAGACATGGAAAGTAACAAAGAAAGTAACAAAGTTTCATATCTCTGTCTCAAAGGCTGTTAGAGTAAAAGCTTGGGGGAGGGGGATAAGGGGGGTGGGGTGAATATTGATCTTGACCTTGAAGATATAGCCTCAACCTTGATACACGAGATGCCATCAAACTGAGAAACAAAAAGTGTACTATACTACATCCCTGCACTTCAAACAGCTTTTAAGTTATAAAGCAGGATAAATTTAAACTCTGACATGTGACACTGATCATGAAGAGTCATGGTATGTGACACATCTTTAATACTGGCTGAAAATTCCTTAAGCCTGAGGTCTGGGACCCACATTTTTAACTTTCTGACTCAGCTATTTTAAACCCAAAAATGTCTGGTAGACTCAGTCTCAATTGAATCATAACAGTTACATTGAACCATGTACTTAAAAATACAGGCAGATATGAGAAAGGAAACAGTGGAATTCAACAAGAAAATATATTTGCCATTGTAACCAAGTTCTGCACCAAATAATATGTAATGTATTGCATGTTTGTTGTCACTTCAATGAAATATTGGCCCTCAAATTCCAAGGTTAAAGAGGGGAAAGGAAAGTGTGATGGAAAATGTAAATATTAAACCCTGACATTAACCTTGAAATCTTCATGGTCAAGATCAGTGGTTCATATTTTCAGGATTCTGACTAAATGTGGTACATGACACAAGTATATGTATACCAAGCTTCATGTTCTAATCTCAAACAGCTTTAAAGTTATACACTAGAGTGAAAAGTGTAATGAAAATCTTAAAATATTGGTCTGTTTACTTTGAACTTGAAGGGCACCTTCTAATGATTGGTACAAGTATTCATCTCTTAATCTCAAATGGCTTGATTGTTATAGAGAAGAAAGGCAAGTTGACAGAAAACTTAAAACACTGAGCCATGATCTGACCTTAAAATTTGGACCAAAAATTGGGTGTCCAAAACACTTTCTAATGATGATTTATAAGTATGTCAAGCTTCATCCATTAATTTCATATGGCTTTAAAGTTATACAGCAGAAACGAAAATGTGATAGAGAAATGGACAGCTGGATGGTTGGAAGAATGGATTAATCGATGGGCAAATGGAAATGCAAAAGTCCCCCGCTTTTCATGCAAAGGCTGGGACAAAAACTGTGTAAGAAAATCATACATTAATAATGTAATGGACTTGGAGAGTAAAATTGGATTGGATAAAAGAAATTAATCAAAGTGAGAAGAAAAAAAATTGTTCTTCATGATTAACACCATATAATCATTTTTCAGCACAGATCCTTCTTCTAATATAGACGTGGGTTACCATGACCATGATAGTAGAGCCTATTCCACTTTTAAAATTCTCTGAAACTTGTAAATTCTGGTATTATATTGACAGCCTCAGCAGAACTCATTTATAAGAAAACTCCACGAAAATACTGATATTTTTCGTTTGTTTGAAGAAACAATTCTTTTTTAAAAAAAGGAAAACATTTTGATTGCATGGTCATTTATCATACAAAATAAGTGATTCTGTATACACAAAAATTCACTAAACCCAAGTTTGTTACAAATGGGTTAGTGTGAATTTTACCATGAGTTTTTTTGTTAAGAGGTGACATTATGACAGATGAATTGTATGGGATGCTGGAAATATAAAGGCAGAAATATGTTATAGTGTATGTAGCTATTACATTTTTATGTACATTTTATAAATAGATACTGGGTTACAATGATCCAACTTTTATTTGCAGCTGAAAATTGAACATTTTCACAATGTAAAACTCTTCTGTGGCTATTAAATGTTTGCAGATCTGCTACTAACACATCCTTTAATTTTTACTGAAATTTGTGGATGGTTTATTTCGTGTACAGAACCCCCTTGAAATTGCATGAAAATAAATACCAAGGTCTAAACTTTAGTCCCCACCATCAGAGTATAACTGTGAATGTATGTATTTTTATTGGTATCGTTTTTCATGGCCTTGCCAAAAAGAAGTTTTTAAACAAATTATTTAAAAAAGAGTTGGGATGTACTTATTGGGGTGGATCATTAATTGGGCTGAATATGGCAGCAGTGGTAGGATTAAATTAAAAAGAACAGCACTCCATCACTATAATGCACCATGGTATAAGAGTCCCTTTTATAAGATAGATATGGTCATCATTTGGTTTGGTGTTTTACACCACAGCAACAAAAGTAGGTTATTAATGGTAATGCAATTGGAGTAACATGCCTTGCCAAGTACACACCATGGTAGATGACCTGAGCTGATCTGATGGTAAAATTCTAACCCGCACCCTTTCAGTCGAGTCCAGCATGCTAATTACTGAGCCACTTTAGTTCCTCAGTATAGTTATAGATCCCACTGCATTATGTAATATTAATATTATGGATAAGATCCCTCAATATAAGGTGACCTCACCTATAAGGCATTCCGCTTTCATGGCTCTCATGAACAATGTTATAGTGAAGATGTACCGTAGATGGAATAGCAATAATTGTAGTAGTAGTAGGAGGATGTAGAGAGAGAGAGAGAGAGACCTGAGGTGGGTTGAGAAAGAAGAAACCGGAGGAAGAAGAGAAAAATATGGAGATTTGTTTTTTTGTGGTTGTGACACAATGAAGGCTCATTAATCTGAACTGTTTATCAAAATGTATCAGCATCCGCATCAAAATTACTTACTAGAAACTGAATTCCATCATGATCTTTTGCACTGATCTGATTAACTGGTTAATCTAACTCCTTGTTAATTCAACAATAGGGACAGTGGGAACAAGTGTCTGCATGAACAGTAGTTTTTCACTATACAGTAAAACCTGTCTTAGCAAACACCTCCATATAAAAAAACATTGGGCCCTGTATTCTTGAAACTTTTTGAGCAAGAAACTCCAGATCAAGCTCAAAACTCCAAAGTCAGATACAAAACTTAGGATGCACAAAAGTCATTGAAAAGTGAGTCTATCAAAGTATACCAAGCTGAGAATTTTTTTTAAAGTTCTGTAATAATTCTGCTTTTATTCTAATAAAAGTTATAGACTGTCAAAGTTCTGGGACTTTAAGCTTGAGTTTCTTTGTCAAAAAGTTTCAAGAAGATGTGGCCTGCTCATAAAGGACCACATTTGTGAATCTCTTTTCCTAAGTTAACCTTCATACATGTACTGACCTCTATATAAAGGACACCATTTTGTTTTTCCTCTGAGTGTCCATGTATTTATTTTTGTGACTGCTTTTGTTCTTTGAACCAATTTTGTTACCTCTTTCTTTCTCTTAAATCAACTTCTGTACCCTGGAATGCCTGCTGGAAGCCAGCAGAATACTGCAACATACTGTCACTATCTTCACCAATAGCCTGTATTGGGAAGCCTTGAAAACCCTGTAAATTGTAATAAAGCTGATCATTTCATTATATATTTGAGAGTGAAATATAGAAAATAAATGAACTATTTTTCGTGGTCTTTTTATTTCTATGCTTTTCACATGTCAAAAATACACCCTTATTATATCACATGTGAAAATACAAGATTTCCCATCATACATGAATTTTTGGTTCCACTGGGAGTTATACTGGCAACAAGATGGTGATGAGAAGAGTGGTATTTGGAAGGTTAGTTTTTGGTGTTTTGTTGAGATAGTCCATAGTATCTTGGATACATGAAGGCAGTTTTCCGCAAAAGGCTGAAGGTGATAACAAATTCAGACATTTTTTTTCTCAGTGGGATGGTTTTTCCAGAAATGATTGGCCTCCCCAGGTTCCCTTCTTTGTGTATTTTATGGAGTAAATAAAATCTCTCTGGTTTGAAGTCAACTGGTAGGAGGTAAGTTAGTATTTTGTCATCAATGTGTCCTGCGTTATGCAAGTCTCTTAATGTCTGACACACAGTTACAGCATGTTCAGTTGTTGGGTCATGACTGAATTTTATATAAAATCTCCCGTCTGAAAGTTGCCTGTTCACCTCATATATATATATATAAGATGCATATAAGCATATAATTTAATTAATATGCATCTTAATATATATTGTGTGCACAAATTATCTACATTTTTTAAAGTGGTAAATCAATTTCTTCTTCATACATAATTTACACAAAATAGATAAAGTGATCAACTTTTCTCAGTCTAAATCTTGTAAATGTTCATGTGTTCATGACTGCTTAAAAATAAAAAAATGTTTAGAAAAGAACAACTTCATTTATATATGAAAAATGTACAAATGCTATTAATGCTATGTTTCTTTTATGTGTTTTATTAGTGTGAGTAGGCCAATGATCTAAGATATTGAATCGCATTTCACAAACCAGGTCATCAGATCGATCAAGGATTGAATATGTCAATTGTCATGATTAATTATCCGATCATAATGCCCTTTACAGCACATGTCAGACTTTATTTTAAAATGATCGTAGCTAGACATTATGAATTAGATGAAATTTGTGGATAAATGTTGCTCATTCGTTACATCATGCTGGTTATTTTTGAAAACTACTTGTGAGATAATTTGAGACTGTAAATCCAGTGAGCTCACTTACTTGCACTTGCAATATACATATGATTTCTCTCTTGCACACATACATAGATATGACAATTGGACCAAATTTAACGATATGATGATTGGACCAAATTTAACAACCCTGACAGCGCTAACATGGCAATAACTATAAGTGCTGGTTGCACATCATAAAAGCAGTGCCCCTGATGAGAAAATGGCAAACCTCCTGTACCTGAAAAAATGAGAAATTAAAGGCTGATTTTTCCTAAACTGGTGGATCAACTGTGCTCCAATTTTCCAGATGTAATAAAGAAAGTGAACTCTATCGAGTGTGTATATATTATACCTTAACCCAGATTTTCCCTTAATGATGTAAAACTACATTATATATTTATATGGTTCTCAAAAGTAAAAAACTCTAATAAGTGAAATAATTAAAGATCAACATTAGAAAAAGATTCAACCAATAGTATCCATGAGCATCACAAGAATATTTTTTGAAACAGAAACATCTTTTAGACTGTCACAGCTCACAGCAGATTCCGAAGTATACAAATTCATACAACAATGCTTTTGTATACAACCATTATTTGCTCAATTTTTACTGCTTACATCCATTATTATCTATCAAGTCACATTCTACAAACCTCATTTTCATCTGGATCTCCACTCCTAAAGCAACCCTCTTTGTGTAGCTGGACATGATAACATGAGGGTTGACACCTTTCATGCTTTGCCCAAGCTCTGTCCTCAGGTGTCCATAGAGACAGTTCTACTCCACAGCAGTAACATATCACACTGTCCCCAGCTCCTGGAATATAAGTATTGTGTGCTATAATATCTATGGAAAGATAAAAAGATGTTCAAAGGTATGGATGGCTAGATGCATGGTATGCATGCAAGGAGAGATGCATCACTGGATTGAAGAGGGATTGAGGAAAGGGTTAATGGATAAAAGGATGGATAGATAGATTGATGGAATAATGGATTGTGGATGGAATGGGGTATGGACAAATAGATGGATGAGTCATGCAAGAATACCACCTTCTAACTGTATCTTGGTTCTGTCACAGCTATATATGTATACAACTATCATTTGTTTCTGGAATACAAGTATTGCTTGTCAAAATACCTGGGAAATAGAATCATTAAAGGATGAGTGGAATGATGGATGACAACACATGATATTGTGCTCTGGGGTTCTCCCCAGGATTTTCTGAAGCCTCGTCACTTTAAGCCATTCCATAAAACATGCTCTACGACCAGTTTTGTTTAAACTTTCTTTTTCTTTTACAAGTCTTATATTTAAAAAATTAAAAGATAGAAAGAATTTCAATTAATTATTAAATAAACAACACTTAAAATATTATTTTCTAACAAAATACATTGTTTAATATGACAAAGTAAAGTACAGCATCAACATTATATTTTAAAATGTATTTTTTTGGGGGTGGGTGGTAAACTATATTTAATTATGTAATGCTTACCAGATACTATTACGTTGCTATACCTTTTCCTGATGATAGTCCCCAGTCTAAAGAGATTATTCACTCCTCCAATTAGTAACTGGAGGTCTAGAATAAAAAAAGAACATGATCCCAGTCTGATACCTTTGGCAACTTCTGACAAATGGAATATCGTCCTACGTTGACTTGGCATAAGTACTTTAACCCGCCCCCAACCTACATTTTAATTGCAGTAAAACATTACCTGCTATTACTGCATAGCTGGGAGGTTGATGGCCTAAGAAGCTGTCAAAGTGAACTTAACATCACTGTCAGTAGGATGCTCTACTGCAGACTTGAGGATGACTTGACAACTTGTTGGGCTGATACAACTGGGCCCAAAACATAAATGCCCTCACTCTGGTGTGACACTGATTGAAGGTATAATGACGAGAAAGTGGAGTGAGATTGCCAAAAGGCAGCTTCCATGACATCTTCCAAAGAAGAATGATTCAAAAAGGCACAAGATGCAGCAGTAGGCCATGCTGAAATTCTCACCTGGGAAACACCCAAGTCCACGGTTGGGGGCTTAAGATGCCAAGCGGGAAATGGAACCTGTTCATGGAGGCTAAAACCAGGGGCCAAATCATAGAAGAGGGGACAGACCACTCCTTCTGCTAACTGGCCCCCTTTTGGCCTCAAGACAACTTCTAAGTCAGCTCCCTCACCATCACTGAGTGAGGGAGAAGCAGAAGGTCCGATTTAGGCTGTTCCCCAGTAAGCTTCTTCAAGCTAGAGATGGTCCTAGCATCCGATGATCTGGAGAGTTTTGGACACAGATTTTGGGGAATAGTCCACACCTCCTCCTTCATCTGACCCATAGGGCTGGATGAAGATGGATAGCCCAACAGATGAGAAGGACCCAATGTGACGAGGTGTGAGGTTGACAGGACTGCTCTCTCCTTGAAGGGGTCTTTCTGATTGGGGGTCTGTTGTCCCATCTCTGCTAATGGGGGAGACGTAATTAATTGTTCCTTGTTCCCCGGAGAAAGGGATTGACAACTTCCTCTTATTAACACTGAAGGTTGCGGGTGGTGGTCCATTTTATGGAGCCATGGCAAAGTCATCCATGGTGTCATGGTAGGAAAAGAAGCCATGGCTGACTCACTCACCATGGGTGGTCGGATTCCCCAAGCCCATAGGGGTTGAACGGGAAGATCAAGACCCAATCCCTTCCCCTAGACGGCTCATGAAAACTTGGAGCCCACTCCCCATAGGGATTGAATGGAAACATAGAGAAAGGGGAGTTATCAAACTGATCTCAGTCCAAAGACTGGTGTACAAAGTTAGTTGCTCAGTGCCATATGTTTGGTACTCGGCAACCGAAGACCAAAAATGAGATACTGTCACTTGGGACATTAATTTGTGACTGGCACCTGGTGCCCTGTACCCGGTGATACACCCTTAGTGGCTGTCACTTGGCACACTACCTGGTAACCAGTTCCCGATCAATGGGCAATGACCGGTCAGATAATGTAGACCTTATTCATGAGTCTCTGTTCCAGAACTCAACTTTGATGAACGAAATCTCTTCAATTTAAACCAGAGCCTACTCGAGCAAGACAAAGACTGCTCTTCCTTTGCACTGGGAAGGTGGGGCTTGCTACTGGGTGCTAGTGACTTTCCTACACTGGAAAGTGCTGATGATCCCTCCTTTGTGTGAGCTGACAACTTTCTACCAAGTGTCAATGATCCCACCCTAGCAAAAGTGGGTGACTTTAGTAACCTGGAAAGAGTCATGGATCCCTCAATTATGGAAACTGGCAACTCCCTCAATTGTGAAGTGCCATTGAACCCTTCTGGGAACAGAGGGCATCTTCCAGTGACAAAGAGGTAGAAGGAGGTCCCATCTTCCTGGTTCCATAGGCCCTGTGACTTTCGGCTAAGTCCCATACCTTGTCAGGCCAAAGACAACAAATGGGTCGAACCATCTGTGTATACACATGCAGTACATGCTAAGCAAGTGGGATGTGGGTCCCACATGGCCCTTTTATGACTGCATTTACCCACAAATTAAGGCATTATTGTATACTGAAAGAAAATACAAGAAATAACACAATGAAAAAGAACAACAAAAGGATCGGCAATACTTACCCTAACACCAGTTACATAGGGATGTACCATTTAATGGGGGTGGGGGACTCAGCTTTTATTTGAAAAAAAATTATGGCCCCCAAATAGCTTGAAAAAAATATTCTTACTCTGATTTTTTGGAGAAAAAACCCCCCAACTCATTACATTTGAGAAAGAGAAAAGATCTTATGGTAAATAAAAAACAAACTGTCCCAAATAGAAAGAAAATCTCAGGCCTCCACCCCCCATCAAATGATTGGTCGCTAATAAAGTTCTAGGATGAAACCAAAGAAGCACTAGTGAGTTGCTTAAAACCCTTAAATTCAATGAAATGGGACACAGATACATGAAAATAAAGTAAGGGCTGAGTAGAAAATAACAAACAAAACACAAAAGGATACAGCTGACAGTAGAAATGCCAGAAGATGACTTAAATGATGAAACATTGAGCACCCAAGAGAGACATGTGTAGAGGTGCACTAAGTGCAAGGAAAAGAAGGGAAATATTCCATTTTGTCGGAAGCAGACTAAAGTATCAGACTGGGATCATGTTCTTTTTTATTCTATACCTTTAATTACCAGTTGGAGGAGGAAATAATCCTCTTGGACAAGGGACTAGTGCCAGGAATAGATATAGCAATGCATTAACAGCACATAATGTTTTACTGCTATTAAAGTTTGAGGCCCCGTGTATCCGAGTGGTCTAAGGCGCTCGCCTTTACAAATCATTGACATCTCACCTCTGTCCACGTGGATTCGAGTCTCAGGCTCGGCCAATATGGGTATGTGAGAAAGCTTGTCAGTAGCTTCCCGTGGGTTGGTGGTTCTTCCTGGGGTTTTCTTGGGTTCTTTCTCCTCCAGATATACTGGCCACCATGTATCATGTACTGAAAAATGGCGTTAAACCCATAACAACCAACAAACCAACTATTAAAGTTTTCACTGCAACCTCCTATTTTTTATACTTATCTTTTCTCATGTGAATATGGTTTGGTTATATATATGTATTGTATATCTTTATCTTAAAAGCTGTGTTTTATTTATTTTTTAATTTTTATTTTACCGATTTGTTGCAATGCTCTGAAAACCTCCTGTATGGGGTTGCATAATCTGTTTCAAGAAACAAAACTGCAAATGTTGGGAGTGCTTTAAATTGTCTTCATATACCTTTTCTCAAATTTTAAATAATATCTCTATTTCATTTTAACTAAATTTCAAAAATTTAGTAAATATATAAGATATGGGATGTTTTAGTTCTTTGTCTTTAGATTCAGAGATCAGCTTTGGTTAGGACCTAATTCTCATTATGAACTTCAAAAATTGGCGACTCAAAACAGTTAGGTTTAAAATTCCTCATACATGTATATTCTAATTTCTCATATATATATATAAGATATTATTTTGAAAAGAATTTGCTTCTAATTATTCCAGATATACATCGGAAGATCGATACATGGCATGCTATTTATTTGTAGTAGTCAGTAGCACATTTCTAACAAACAAAAATTGACAAGTGACAGAGTTTTTAAGTCCTTATATGAACACCAAAAGCTGAATGCTATTAACTTGTCATTTAGCACATTTGTATATAATTACAAGAATAATTAACATTTTAATTAGGGTTATGGTATGCATAACATAAAATCTAAAACACCCAGGGGTGGTTCAGTGTCAAGAGTTTGTATACATTCACATGAATGTTGCTATCAAAATCAATGGCTGTCATAGGATTTTATGATGGTCACTTACCCGGAGTATTTTTTAAAGCATGTCAGGCCTGATCATGACCTATTAAGGCAGGGTAAAAACACTGTGCTCCCTACTTCTAATGCCATTCATGGGAGCCATTAAACTGACTCGTGTTATGAGTGAAGCCACCTTATATTGAGATATGTTCCAACAAAGCTGTGCCATAATAGTGCACAAAATGGAAATCATGTTGTACAGTCAAATCTATATTAAACAACCACCTCCAGCCTTTTTAAATCTGACAAGGTCCCCTCTCCTAAGAGCCTTTGGCCTGAGTATGAGAAAAAAATGTCAGGAGCACTGAAAAGTCTACCTCCCCTGTACAATGGAAAACTTCTATTACCATATATACTCGCGTATAAGCCAATACCAACTGCAAAGTGCATAGACCTAGATCTACCGTCACATAATGCGCTGGCAGATCAGGGTCTATGCAGTTTGATAGGACTAATCAGTAGAACAAATAACACAGACCCTGATCTGCTTGCGCATTATGTGATGGCAGATCAGGGTCTATGTTGTTTGCATTTGGACCATAATTATACGCGAGTGTATACGGCATGTACAATGTCTAATATAATAGGCAAAATCTTACACCATAAGGGTCCTTCTGTAAGGGATAGTTATAAGTCACTTGCCAATATATGCCAATGTTGTGGACCACACTGTTTTGTATAAATAAATTTAATAAATTATCTAATTTATTTCAAAATAAATTTCATCCAAAAAGTGGATAAACAATTTTAACAATTATTGATGTTTGATCCGATTCACAAGTTCAAGTTCAAGGAATCTGAAATATTTATATACTTTAGACATTATCTATGCTACAGGAACTTTAATCTCTCTCTGTCCAAAAAAATAAAGAAAGAAAGATAGATAGAAAGAATGATCGAAAGAAAGAAAGAAAGAAAGAAAGAAAGAAAGAAAGAAAGAAAGAAAGAAAGAAAGAAGGATGGATGGATGGATAGATAGATAGATAGATAGATAGATAGATAGATAGATAGATAGATAGATAGATAGATAGATAGATAGATAGATAGATAGATAGATAGATTGACAGGCAGGCAGACAGACAGAGTTGTATTAATAATTAGCTTTAGTTTTTTTTATAGATTTGAGAAGGAGATAGTTTTTAGAGTTATATAGTTTATAAGAATTCAGACTGTATGAATTTCTAGATGGATGGAAGAAAGGAAAGAAAGACATGAAAGGAGGAAAGAAGGAATGGATGCAATAACTTGAAATGACCATCCATTAGTTCACTGGGTCAAATTTATAAATTTCCTTTTGTACTGGTTGACAATCAAGTTGTATAAATCCAAATGTTTTGCTCTCCACCCCACCCTGGCAAGTCAGTGTATCATATCAGATTTATTTATTTTTAAGGAGTGCGATTTTATTTAAATTAAAATTGTGCAGTTAGTACATAACCTCATGTTTTATTTTGTTTATCATTAAGAATATCATTACTTTATATGCCAATCAATCATGGGGATGGCGTGTCCACACCAACAGAAAATATTGTCATTCACAAAGATGATCATCTTTCTTTACTTCTCATATTTTTACTAAGGCAGTCACTTTTCCTTTCAACAAATTTTCAAACAATTTTATTCCTTTATCCTGTCTTTATTCCATATAATTGTTGTATTTGTCCTTAAAGAATTGATAGAAAAAATCTCAATTTCTCATGACAAACACCATTGATTTCTCTTGTAACCAGTTTCCCATGTCAGTGTTACAGATAAGTCAAACTGCTAATGAAAGTTACATTGAGGAAATAATTTACAGTGATTATTTAATGTGATTATCAGACTTAAAAAGTCTTCACATGTAAAAGAATTATATAAAATCCAACTGGCTTCACATTTATTTTGATGATGCATGTCACACTCGTTTGAGTTGTTGACCTCGGAGGAAACAATCACATTTGTGAAAAGAATGAAAAATATAAATTAGACCCAATAGTTTTGTCAGAGAGAGTATTTTGTGTGAGTCTGGCATGTGTAGATTTCCTTCTACACGTAATGCATATATAATATATGATGTGGCATTTTAATGATATATATGCATTGATTTAAATAAATGTGTCAATTTTAACTTGTGGATCAAGGCAGAATATCTATAGCTATTAGAATGTATTTATCCTCAAAACCTTCTACTTTCATTTGGCATTAAACTGTAAAGGTTTTCTCTCAATTAAGGACAATTCATGTCCAGCCACAGCTAAAAATGCTGTTTGGTTATGATAGTCCACCCTTCTCTTATGTCTTATGTACATAAACATGAGGCATTCACCCTAAGTCTCACTTCGGATCAATGAGATATGTGACAACCAGCATTACCTTGAATTGACAGCAATTGTGAAACTTGTCTAGTAATGGCAAGACTAAAATAACACTAACCTTGTTAGAAAAATCCTGCCTCTGCTAGTTCTCTAGGCTGCAGATGACTGTCCCTTGGCCAATTATCAAAGGTTTGTTCTCTGTTAGCAACTGTTAAGTACTGAGGCAACTTCGCTGCCAAACTTCTACTTATCACTACTTGCCAAGGCTAGCAAAAGCTGGAAATCATTCAACTTGTTTCATAAATTCAATATTAAATCATTATCCATTTGAGATTCTCTATTTCTGTGACAAAACCTGTAAATTCTCCAGTCTATTGTCTACCGTATATACTCGCATATAAGTTTGTTCCAAATGCAAACAACATAGACCCTGATCTGTCGTCGCATAATGTGCTGGCAGATCAGGGTCTATGTTGTTTGTTCTACTGATTAGTCCTTACAAAACTGCATAGACCCGTGTCTCTGCTGGCGCATTATGCGACGGCAGATCTGGGTCTATGCAGTTTGCATCAAATTATACGTGAGTATATACTGTATTTTTTATATTGATAATATGATCAATAACCATATGGAATAATAGCATTAAAACATTCAAATATAAATCTGTGGGTTTGCGAAATACTCATACTTAGCATTCTTCACCGGGAGCGACTAATCCCCAAGCATACCCAAGACTCTTGGAAATAAAAAAATTAATAATTTTTTACAGTTTAAATTCTTTTCTCAAAATGAACATAAATCATTGAATTTAATCTTAAATACCCAAAAATTGAAAATTAAAAATCCAAGAAATGTTTTTAAGCTGATTACTTAGTCCCGCACAGTGACGAAAGAGTTATCATATGTGCATCTGATTCTAAGTATTGAATAAGAGCATATTGTTACATATGGATAAATGAATACCAAATGCTCTGCAAAGTAATTGAATACGCGCTTTTTTAATTTATCCAAATGTATCTAGGCCACGCCACGAGGAGGTGCTCTTTCCATCACCTTTTATTTTTTTAAATATTTGTTTCTTCCTTTAATTTTTTATTTTTACATACATTTTTCTGATTTCAACACACACATATATATAAATATATATAAATATATATATATATATATATATATATATATATATATATATATATATATATACGGCTAAAACACGGTATTGGTGCTGATAAAGGAATTTTCATGTTATATGCATGAAATAGAAAAATTAAACAAGATATGAACCAATTTTAAAGATTGGTAAGCCTGGCATATACCTCTCTTACTTTCCTGAAAATTTCAAGAGGTTAGTGTAACCCATTGTTGAGATATGCATGGAAACAAGCTCTAAAAATGGCCATTTTTGAGCGTTATGTAGTCTCACTCGAAAAAAGCTTGAATATAAAATAGAGAATTCTCTAAATATCATACTGAAATTATGCATTTATTGGTCTGGTTTTATGCGGAATTCTATCCTGCAAATATTGCTTCTTGAATTAAAGAAATCGGTAAAATATTATGGATTTTATAAGCAAAATACCGTCAGTAGAAGTTTTGTTTCAACACTGAAATTCAAACACTAATCTGTTGTTATATGCCAACATTTTGTACAAAATAACATTCATTATAACTTTTATTGACATCTAGAACTCGACTTTATATTATAATAAGTAGTAAAACCATTTAAATCACATGGCTAGCCAAGATATTCGATTGAGAGCTTGTTCTTTGTCAAACTTTCCAGTTCTAAATTTTGTAGTGTCTGTAACCTTTACAAGTTTATATGGCAATAATTTTGTTGTTTCATTATGGAAAAGTATAAATCCTACAAAGGCTCATGTGTATCCATGTGATGTCCAAGTTGGCCAAAATTGGTGGTGCTGTATTGTACCATTAAAAAACAGCAACTCAATAAAAAAAGTTACAGACACTACACAAACAGGTATAAAAATGAAAGATAAAAGTATTGTTCTACTTGTCATTAAAACATTGTTTTTCTCAATAGAAAGTTCCATCTTATGTGATGTAATGTTGCATCATCTATTTACCTCTGCAGCCAAGAGCAAAAAAGTGATGCAATAACTCTCTTGATTGAATATTGCATCATTCTTGCAGCACTGTCTGTTTGAGTAATTTACTACAAGACAATGTAACCTGAATTTCTTATCCTAGAAGAAGCTGCCTAATTACTTTTTCTGTTCTTTACCATGGTACATCCCTAAGACATGGGAAGACGACAAAAGCAAACCTCTGGGAACAACTCTGGTAAGTTTGTATTGAATGGTAAACCACACTCTTAAATTGTAGTGTCTGTAACCAATATCCCCTTTTTATACTGTCTATGACTTTATCCCTGTTTTTTTTAAAAAAAAATGAAGCCAAATTATGTTTCCTATTACAGTATTGATGTGTAAGGCTAAATTTTGACATATTGTCTGTCTGCAATTTGTAATATTTTGGTATATTTATAGTTTCTTTCATCTAGATTTCTGATAACAGGCAACATTTTCAGTGATTTCTTACAATATGCAATTGAAACTGAGTATTTTTGCATTCCATATCATTAGACTAGTAAATTCAAACAGAAATATTATGAGAATTCAATGAGCTCAGACTTAGTATTGGATACATTGCTGATATTGTCAAATGGTTACAGACACTACTAGACATGTGAATTGACCCGACTGTTGTTTACATTATTAAGGAAAGTGTGCAATCATTGTAAATGCTAGAACATTGAATAATCATCAGGTTTTATGCTATTTCTTTTTCAATCAGATACTTTTCTTTAAGAATCTACAGGTTATTCCAGTTTGCTTATGTATGAAAGCATATTGCGTACTCATTACAAGTATGTTTTGTAAAGTCTAAATTTCATCCGTATACATAGAGGAACAAAAATGAGAATGAAGTTGTTTGCTTTTAGGAAGCAAAGATAAGCCAGAAGAAGATGAACAGAAGATTAAAGCTAGAAGGGAGAAGACGAGGCTAAAGGTACAAGCCTGGAGAAAAAAACAGAGGGAAAATAAGGCGAAACATGAGGAGCTAAAAAGGGTTGATAGAGAAAGAAGAAAAGATGCAAGACTACTAAAAAAGCAGCAATCACTTTCCGATTCAAATCTTCAACAAGAATTAAGAAGGAAAAAACGTGAAGAAATGAAAAGGTATCGCCAGAAAAAGAAAGAAAAAGCAGCCCTGGCAATATCGGTTAATAAGAGTGTTGATTTAAGAAGTCCGAAAACTGCTGAATTAAGTAGAAAGAAGAAAGAAGCTGTGAAAAGAACCCAAGCATGGAGAATGCGTATCAAACTGAATGAAAGTATACAGCAAGAGTGTATTCAGACTGATTGTGAAATAGGAAATACTGGGTCAGCCAGAGATTCACCAATGAATAAAGTGTTACCTAAAGCAACTCTGTACAGACAATTAAAAAAGGTAAAGGAAGTATTACCAAATACCCCAAAGAGAAAAGCAGTCATCATAAGTAAATTAATTGAATCTCCATCAACATCAAAGTTTCTAAATAGGAATATAATGATAATGACACCGGATTGCAGAAAAAAACTTGAATTGACAGATACTGTTATACAATCTGTGTCAGAGAGCATTTCAGAAGTGAAAACAAGGAAAGGGGGTGCAAAGAAACATGCATACAACATCATTTGTGACGCATTACTGAAGAAATATAAAAGACACAGACTAAAAAAGTATTTCAAAGTATCAGTGAAAGGGCAAAAACCTAGTTCTACATGGTGGGAGACGAAACAAAGAAAAAGAAGAAGGGATGCACTTAACTCTCCATTAAAGAAATCTGTGAAAGATTTTTTTCTAAGTCCAGAAATCAGTAGGGAAGTGCCTAATAAACGTGAAACTGTGAAAGTAAGAAAAGGTGGTCAAAAAGAAATACTTCAAAAACATGTGATGACTATGACATTAGAAGAAGCCTACAAAGACTACAAGTTAAGGAACCATAGTCACAAAATAGGATTAACTTCATTTTCTAAATTGAAACCAGTGAATGTTAAAAAGGTGTCTGAAACAAGCAGAAGATCATGCTTATGCCAAAAGTGCTGTAACGTGGCCCTAAAAAGCTATTAAATGTTTAAGAAGAGAATGCAAACAATGCGGTGTGAAATGTTTGCAGAGTTACCTTAAACCATTTGTTGAAAAGTATAGTGATAGGCAGATATCATGGCATCAATGGGAAAGTATAGAAATAGCAAAAGATGATAAAGTAAAGCGTTGCGTCTCCTGTGTGCCTAAAAAAACAGACATAAAAACATTAATTACATGCTTAGAAACTGACATGCAAGAGTATCCAGAGCACGTTTTCAGGGCCAAATGGCAACAGCAACAGATGGGAATTTGTGTTGATAGAATTGGTGAGGGTTCTATTGCTATGGTCATGGACTTTAGTGAGAACTATGGGTGTGTTTTTCAAAGTGAAGTACAATCTGGATTCTTCGACAGGAACCAAGTTACAATACATCCAATCATGTGTTACTATACAGAAAAACAGGGAGAAAAAGAATTCAAGATAAAGCATGCCATTATTGGCATCAGTGAAGAAACCAAACATGATGCAGACTTAGCTATCACTTTTGAGAACAAAGCTATAGAAATTCTGAAGAAGAAAGGTGTGAAAGTAGAGGAGATCCATGAGTGGACAGATGGCTGTGCTGCCCAGTATAAGGGGAAGAAAGCCTTTGCTGACATAAGTCTGAGGAAAAAGCCATCTGTAACACGAAATTATTTCGAAACATCACATGGAAAGAGTGTTTGCGATGGTCTCGGTGCGACAGTCAAGAATGCTTGCTACAGAGCTGTAATCAGCAATAGAAAGGTGATAGGTTGTGCAGAAGATGTATATCATTTCTGTACAGAGAAACTGAAAATGGAAAATACAGATAATGAAGCTAAAACAGTTTCGAGAAGGGAGTTCATCCTTGTTAAAGATGTTGAGAGAAATAGAGAAGAAACTGATGTGCAAACACTGCAAGGTACAAGAAAATTACATGCTGTAAAGTCAGGAAGCAATGATTATGAACTGAGCATAAGAAATCTGAGCTGTTATTGTGAGCAATGCATGAAGGTTGACGGGAGATGCAACTTCAGCGAAAATGTTAATGCCTGGGAAATGAGAAAGTTAGTACTCAATAAAGATAATTTAAGTCAGAAAGGAAAACAACTTAAAGACAAGAATCCATCAACAATAGAAAATAATGACAAGAAAAGAAAACAAGGAAGTAACCAGAAAGATCATAACTCAGCAACAAGTGAAAAGCCTAATAAGAAACGGAAGTCAACAGAAAGACAAAACATTGTGACAAAGAAGATCAAAGTTGACAAAAAAGCACCAACCAACACAGAGAAACCAATAGAGAAATACCACCCTGGAGAATTTGTTGCTGTAGGACTTAAGCCAAAGAAGGGACCTCTAGATGTATACTTAGCAGAAGTAATAGACATTCTTCATAACGAAGTTAGACTTAAATACATGAGAAAGTCTGGCAACATGTATGTTTGGCCTGAAAAAGATGATTATTCACAAGAGGCTCTAGATGCTATCTTGTACAGGGTAAAAGCTCCACAAATAGTCAATGAAAGGGGTCATTTCAAGTTTAATGCAGCTGAATTGTCTAAGCTCAAGTCAAATCTGGAAAAAAATCATAAGCACTTCTATTTGAAATGACAATATAAAGTCAAGGTTTAATGTGTAGTGTCTGTAACCTTAAGATCAATCACATATGGGTCTGTGTTTGAGTCAGCACCTTGGGTTGAACAATACTTTAGTGACTATGATTTATTGAACATTCATTATACTTCAATATTTTACTCTTACAAACACTATTTAGTATTAAACTTTCAAGTGCTATTTACCAGTTCATAATTTTAACACAAGTATTGGACATATACCTGTTACAATGTGGTTTTATCATTTTATTAACTAATCAACATTCATTTAATGAATAATTCTAGTCAATGTGTTCATGTTGAATTATTTTTGAAGTGAATTTTATGGAGATATGTATGGTTCTGCAGCTGTATTGAAATGCTATAGTTTTGTAGTGTCTGTAACCAATTTTATGGACAATGTACTTCTGACTCTTATGGAAGTTTGCAATACTTTTGGCCAGTATTAATGATTTTGTTTGTTTAAATATTCTTCTTGGTGTTAGATAAATGCCTAAATAAGATTATTCTATGTCTTTTATGTTTGTTATGCAAAAGTTTCATGGTTAGGTTTTTTTTCTTAGTGATACCTTTGTCATAGATGTTTTGATTTTGTTATTAAGTTGTTTACCACTTCCAGTTATGTTGTTTACTTTAAATGTTGATATCCTGTTACTGATGTTACTGTGAAAAAAAATAAAGTTTTAAAGTTTTCATGCTGTTTTTCTTGCATGTTATACACCAAGTGTAGTGTCTGTAACTGTTGTTATACCAATGAATTGAAATAATGGTTAAACAAAATCGCATGCATGTTCAAGCTAAATCTAACTTGATCTGACTAGGGGACACCCTAGGGTATATAATGAGCTTCATTGAAATGTTCTATCAAACATTTCAATTTTTTAAGTGAGTGAGACTACTCTCAGCACCAATACCGTGTTTTAGCCGATATATATATATATATATATATATATATATATATAAATACACACACAATGTACATATATATTACTTTTTTTTTTGTTGCTTGTTAATATCATATAAGATGACTGCTATACACATTTGCCATTTAAAGTCCCATACCACATTCCAAATTTGTTGTTCTAGAAAATCATGAAGAAACTTATTAGCAGTACCATAAAAAAATGCTAAAGGTTACAAAAGGGCAACAATTCTAAAGCCTTATATATATATATATATATATATATATATATATATATATATATATATATATATATATATATATATATATATATAATATATATATATATATATGCAATTTTCAAATTTTAATTTCATTAAGAAAGAGAAACATGATGAAATGTGGAATGAGTATTTATTTAAGAGAGAGTAATCTAGTAACTAAATTAGAAAAGAATATATAACGATAAGGGACACTTCATAATTATTTCAATAATTGTGAAATGAAACTTTCAACTAAGTTTAAAAAAGGAGTTCCACATATTAAGAAATTAAATGTTTGAGTCTACAACATGGTACAATATGGTACGCAAATAATGTAAGAAAACATAGATTTATTTTGCTTCCGAAAAGGAAAAAAATATGTACAAAGGAAAAAACAATTTATTTTTATCTTAACAAATGACAGAAAGTTTCTCATATGAGCTCAAAAAAAGATTTTCTATTATGTATACAAACACATTTTTTAAAATTTCTCTTTTCTCTGACTACTACACCACCTTCTGAGACAGAAAATAAAAAACGCAATCAGCGCTTTTATGTCCTTTCATTCACGAGATGCCATCACTGTCCCAGTTTTGCATGCTGTTCCATTTGCCATATTGATCACTTAAAATTTCCCGTCTTTTGATGATATGAGTTTCAAATTTTGACCACGTTTTGAGTCCACGAGAAAGTTTTGGAAGAGTTAGTTTTTTTTCTTCTTCAGACTTGCAGTAGATACGTTCTTCGTTAGTAAATTCACAATTTCCAGTGTCATGTAGAGAACTTCTGTAATCCATGAAGCACAACTCTGTGGCACCATAAAGTTTGTTTATTAAATCTGCAGTATGTTTAGGCTTCTAGTCAAACAAAATTTTCAAGATGTTATTGATGGACTCTGCATTGTTGTTGGTTCAGTTTTTGTTTTCATTGTTTTGCCAATAAGATTTGAACACGAATTTTTGAAGTCTTGGCTTTAGATTATGGGCATAGTATTGCTGGAAGCTGATGTGCTATTCTTGTATTAATGTCTGAAGTTGTTCAGAGCAGCTTTTGAACTCCAGTGTAGTATTGGCGTCGATGATACCTCCCCTGCTGAACACGGAACACTATCATGCTCGCATTTTTCAAATCCTATCTTGTTTTGGAAGTAAAACTTAACAATGTCTTTTTTAAGTGTTTTGTGCACAGATAGCGCATTGCAGAAGGAAACAAGTGTTCAATAGCCTTTGTCAGAACATTTTTTGTCACCCATGCCAAATTCTATATTTTCTGATATTCGCTTTTCAATATTCTCTACATCACTGTCAAGTTTTGTTGCCAAGAAGGCTTTGTATGTTTTATACGATGCATCTTTGTGCAGAAGTAGAGGACCATGAAAGATAGATGTTCATTTGTATTTTTTCTAACAACTCTCTGATTTTTGTATACCAACAATGTCACATAAAAGTTTCCAAGGTTGAATGTTCGGTCAATGCCAAACGGTTGATTTTTTGTGTTAGTCAAGAAGTGTTTCATATCTTTGATTTGTTCTTTAGTGTAGCAGATAATTGATGGCACTTGTTCTTTGTTGTGTATCACTGTTTGAATGTAAGGATGTTCATTTAATTGACATCAAGTTGGTTACTTGTTCTTTATTCTTGATTGAATAAGGAATAAGTAACCAGTTACCGGTTCAATAAGCAATAAGTAACCAGTTACCAGTACTTATTCCCGATTCAAAAATTTTTACATCGAGTTAGTTACATATTCCTTATTCTCAATGAGTTGGCTACTTATTCCTTATTCCTGATTCAACAGGTAATAGCAATTAAAAAAATGCTATATAAAATCTGAACACTCTTCAGGGCATTCAAAGCAATTATTCTAACCCAACTATAGAAATATGAGTGTTCTTTTTGGTACCAGCTATATAAAGCTCGATACAGAGAGATCACCAATTATATGAAAATTTTCTATGACGTGAACCATTCCTTAAAGTATTTTCATTTGAACCCCACTTTGACAGTTTCTAGTTAAGGATCTCCTCCAACAGTAGGAAAAGTTTACAGAAAATACATAGAGCCGATTAAGAGAAATAGTTATATATAAATATACAAGAGCTATAAGAAAGCTCACAAGGAGATTACGTCTTAAGTTCACATATGGAACAACCCCTCCTTGAAAAAAATTGACATGGACACATCCTTCAGATTTTAACTCTACCGATATTTCCGACCCACACAAGAAGTTTTGAGAAAATTAGTTAAGAGGAAGTGTCCTTATAGGTACAGGCTATGTACAGGAGTCCTTATAGGTACAGGCTATGTACAGGAGTCCTTATAGGTACAGGCTATGTACAGGAGTCCTTATAGGTACAGGCTATGTACAGGAGTCCTTATAGGTACATGCTATGTACAGGAGTCCTTATAGGTACATGCTATGTACAGGAGTCCTTATAGGTACATGCTATGTACAGGAGTCCTTATAGGTACATGCTATGTACAGGAGTCCTTATAGGTACAGGCTATGTACAGGAGTCCTTATAGGTACAGGCTATGTACAGGAGTCCTTATAGGTACAGGCTATGTACAGGAGTCCTTATAGGTACAGGCTATGTACAGGAGTCCTTATAGGTACAGGCTATGTACAGGAGTCCTTATAGGTACAGGCTATGTACAGGAGTCCTTATAGGTACATGCTATGTACAGGAGTCCTTATAGGTACAGGCTATGTACAGGAGTCCTTATAGGTACAGGCTATGTACAGGAGTCCTTATAGGTACAGGCTATGTACAGGAGTCCTTATAGGTACAGGCTATGTACAGGAGTCCTTATAGGTACTTGCTATGTACAGGAGTCCTTATAGGTACAGGCTATGTACAGGAGTCCTTATAGGTACAGGCTATGTACAGGAGTCCTTATAGGTACAGGCTATGTACAGGAGTCCTTATAGGTACAGGCTATGTACAGGAGGTGGATAATGGACCCATTTCATCAAAAATCTGCACCAACTGAACCCCTACTTAGACACCATTTTGATGTCAACCCTTCTTGGACAGTTTAAAATTAGGGGACCCCTACAACAGTAGGAAAAGTTTAAAGAAGATCTGTTGAGCCGATTAAATGAAATAGGGGCTAAATATATGGAAGCCAAAACAAAGCCTGTAAGGGAGATTGCCTTTTAAGGCCATATATGGATGCTACAGATCTTAACATGGATTGTTCTTTTATATTTTAAACCTAGGGTAATGTTTGACCCACAAAAGAAATATTGACGAAGTTTGTCGAGAGCAATCTTAGAAATAGGAGGGTCCCTATATATACCGGCAATATTAATCCAGTACAGTGTGGATTGATAATATCTAAATTTTGCAATGTGTGAACCCTTTCTTAGAGAATTTCTTTTTCAACCCCTGTTTGATACATCCTAGGTAGAGATATGTTCCTACAGTATCAAAAGTTGTGAAAAATATGTCTGGCTGATTTTGAGAAATAGGGAGCAAAATATATGGGGGGGGGGGGGTAGAGGGTATGACACAGACTGTAAGGGGAAAAAAACATATATATATATATATATATATGTATATATATATGAGGAGGGAATGTAACAAACCAAGGGTATGTGCTATTTGTATTTACATCTCAGTTTATTGCTTTGTTAGTTTTTACAGATTATTTGTTTGATTATGGAGACTCGTTGTTGGGAAGATATTTCTCAAACTGAGTAATTAGCCAAATTCTAGGAACAGACGTCATAATGTACAGTATTCACGAGATTTTATGATATCATGGATTAGTTTCGTAAAATGGACCCTGCCTAATTTCTTACCATAGGGAATCCTCTGAATATTTTTAGACATAAGTGTTTAGTAATTTGAGATAGGAATAATTCGTTGTGATGGGTGTTTGGGTCATGTCTCGTAGTGCATGGTGCGAAGTACTAAAACTCCGAAAGGCTTAACGATCAGTTATACAAATGTGAAACCAGAAAAACCATGCAAGTTTGAAATTAGAGTTTCATGATATGTGGTCGTAATGTGCTTAGAGGAAAATTATTCGTAGTATTTGCGTGTTTAAGACCCTTCAGTTGTCAATGACTGTCATCTTGGAAGTCCTTGCAAATAGGAGAAATAATGGGCTACAAGCAATGAGAGAAATAGGAGGGTCTTTATGGATACCGGCAGTATTAAACTGTTAGAGTCTCTGGACAGATTGTAGCCAAACTATGTGATGTGTGAACCACTACTTAGAGAATTTTGATTTAAACCTGCTTGACAGTTCCTAATTAGGGATGTGTTCCAACAGTAGCCAAGTTAATAAAAAATTCATCAGGCTGATTTGGAGATTAAATCTTATGTATACATATGGGCCCTAACATCCCCTCTTTAAAAAATGCTGACATGGACCCTTGTATGAGATTTTATCTTCTGGGATATTTTCGACCCACGACAGAAGTCTTGATGAATTTCTTCGGGAGGAATCATCAAAATAATGGGCAGCTTATGGGTACCGGATATGAAATGCAGGTACAATGTTGATCAATTCTATTAATACTTTGTACTAACTGAACCCCTACTTAGAGGATTTTGATTTCAACGCCTCTTGGACAGTTTCTAGATAGGGATCTGTTCCAACAGTAGAAAAAGTTTGAAGAAAATTTGTCATGCCGATTTCGAGAAATAGGGAGCTCAATATATGGTAGGTATAACAAAGCTCACAAGGAGATCACCTCTTCAGTCCATATGTGGAGCCTACAGTTCACCCCTAAAATGATTTTGACATTGATCCATCTTTGACAGTTTGTATGCAGGGATATATTTGACTTCCAAAAGAAGTATTGACGAAGTTCGTTGAGAGCAACGGGAGAAATAGGAGGGTCTTTATGGATACCGGCAGTATTAAACCATCATAGTCTTTGGACAGAATGTAGCCAAACTTTGCAATGCGTGAACCCTTACTTAGAGAATTTTGATTTCAACCCCTGTTTGACAGTTCCTAGTTAGGGATGTGTTCCAACAGTAGCCAAAGTTAATAAAAATTCATCAGGCCGATTTGGAGAAATTGGGGGCTAAATATGGAGGTTGGGGTGAGTATAACACAGGCTGTAAGTGGATTAAATCTTACGTATACATATGGGCCCTAACATCCTTTCTTTAAAAAATGCTGACATGAACCCTTGTATGAGATTTTATCTCTAGGGATATTTTCGACCCACGACAGAAGTCTTGATGAATTTCTTCGGGAGGAATCATCAAAATAAGGGGCAGCTTATGGGTACCGGGTATGAAATGCAGGTACAATGCTGATTAATTCTATTAATACTTTGTACTAACTGAACCCCTACTTAGAGGATTTAGGGTGCTGCTCTGGCGCCGACTTAGGGTGCTGCACTAGTGCTGATTTAGTGTGGCACTGGCACCAACTTAGTGAACTGTGCTAGCGCCGATTTAGGGGGCTGTGCTGGTGCCAACTCGGGGGGCTGCACAAGTGCCAACTTATGGGGCTGCACTGGCGCCAACTTGCGGGGCTGAGTTGGCGCTGACTGAGGATGCTGTGCTGGGGCTGATTTAGTGGGCTGCACTAGCGCCAACATAGAGTGCTGTGCTAGCGCCCACTTAGTGTGCTGTGCTGGTACCAACTTAGAGGGCTGGGCTGGCGCTGACTTAGTGAGCTACGCTGGCAATGACATAGAGTACTGCGCTGGCACTGACTTAGGGTGCTGCACTGGTGCCGACTTAGGAGGCTGTGCTGGCACCTACTTAGGGGGCTGCACTGGTGCTGACTTAGTGGGCTGCACTCTTTCTCTCTCAAACACACACACACGTCAGACTTTTCAGCTTGGTGTACTGCTTTGAGCATAAATTCTAATAAAACAAGGTTTAACTAATTGGCACTTAGGGGGCTGCTCTGGCACCGACTTATGCGTTATTTAGGTTGCTATGTCAGCATTATTTAATGTTTTTATTTCCTCTTTTCTGAGTTAGTTTGAATTAGCCATGTTCGTGTGAAGATGTAAGTGGGTTGCAACAAGTTTCATACAAACACTGAGACATAAATATCACTGAAAGAACACAATAAGCACAGGGCAAGCCATTATATTCTAAACATGAATTTGATACTAATCCTATGCCAGAAACGGAATTGATGCCTGATCAGATCTGGTATCTACAATATGACCAATTGAAGCCAGCTACTCAACTCAGATTAATGGAAAAAAACTCAATTATCAATCTTATGGCTACTTTTGTACCCAAGATACAAAGACCGCAATATTGTATTAGAGCGTGGTGAATTATTTTCTGTGATGGCAACACAATACAAAAAGCACAGCCCTACATTCATGACTAAGCTGCCTGGCACAAGCTAACATTAAGAATTACTGTAATGTGTACATGCACATATTGGCGAACTGCAGTATGTTATCAGATATGAGATTAAATCCTCCCTTACATTAAAGACTAAGCTACCCGGCACTGGTCAGGTAATAATACAGACAGACAATTTTGCCATTCATTGGTCCTTAATGTTTGATGGTGACTCTATGAACATTCAAATAACCCAAACTTTCTTATTTGTTTCATGACCAGTATTTTATATCATGTTTTGTTTCATTAATTATAAAGTTCTCACAATTTGCAACTTTTGCACTACATTCTTTTTTATATGCATATTTTTCTACAACTTTATCTATCTTTTGTCTCATTTGTCCAGACTGATTATCAGCTGCTGGTATTAAAATCTTGGAAAACTCCAGTTAGTTCTCTTTCTCTTTCTCTATGTCTCTCTCTGTCACACACACACACACACAGGGTTCTCTATAAGATTTTGAAAGTTGCAGTCCAGGACTCCTTCTTTGGAAAAAGTTGCAGTCCTAGTCCTAAAATTAGGAGTCCCAATAACAATACTTTTTTTTCTCCATGCAATAATTCTGAACATTATGTTTATTGTGTAACCAGTATATCTCATCAAATTGCTAAAGCTCATTCATTGTGAAATATTTAGTATTATAATAAATGAAAGAAAAATTAAGGCAGTTGATAACCATGAAATTGTGATTGTTTGTGATATGACAACTATAACAATTCTCAATGCCTTTACCTTGCCATTCTTTAATTTGTGTGCAGCTAGAAGGAATCAAGGAAGAGATTAGATTTTCTTTTCTATATTAATTTATTTAATTAGCTTAATTCCATTTCAAATCAATACATTTTCCAAGGGACTGTAAGAAGAAACAAATGACTATATTTTATTCACTTTTTCATCTTTAAGCAACACAGCATGCTACATTGACTTTTTTCTTAAACAAACTTTTAGCAAATTTCTCCACAGCAGGTTTAGGATCAAAATCCTTAAGTTTGGTATGTGTTATTCCATGGATTGCCATTGCATTTTTTCCTTCCACAGTCGCAACACCCAGTGCATAAAGCTAATAATGTTCCATTGTTTTCTCATTTTTCTGCCCATGAGAATGCCCTATTCCATTATTCATTCCACGAATCTCTCAGTCTCTTTGGCGTTCTGATTTCGTTTTCAAAACTAGATGCATCTACTAATTTCTGTCAGCCAGTCTCAAGAGAAAAGTGCTCATCTGCAGCCTTGTGCTTGGCACCAGAGAAATTAAAATTAAAGTTGCAATCGGAATAGTACACATGATAATCACTCTAAAACAAAAGTATATCTTTACATGACACAGAAAAACAGCTCATTTTATGATGATTTATGACAATTAACATAAGAGTTCATATTCATCCGACAAACAAAATAAGTCCTAAAATCTTGGCCCTATTTTTCTAAATACGGTATACATGTAAGATAAAATGCAAGTGTTCAAAACATCGCATAAGGATTTATAATGGATTAAAACTGTGCTGAGTAATGTTTATCAAAGAAAGGTGTCAAATAATATACACATGTAATTAGTCTTTTGATCAAAATGATCATTAGGAACCAACAATCAATTAACAGGTGTCTTAATCTCCTTGTCTGCTAAGATCTAACCTATGCAACTTCACCTAGTCCCATTACAATTACTTGAACTTTCTTTGATAGCTCACACACTACATGATTGATACTTGCTTTGTAGTAATTATTAAAAATAAAAGCGAATTTTGCTGGAAACAAAAATTTGTGTACTGAGGACTGATCTGTTGGAATTTTTATGCATCCAACTTTTACACAGATTTTGGTGTCCTGGATAACCCACACACACACAAATAAACAAATATGCATTCGGATTATTTTACTGAGTAACAAAGGAGCAAACTTGTACATAAATAGATCTTTATTCATCAATAAAAGAAATTAGGGCATTTTTCAACAAAATTAGGGAAAACATAGTTAATATTTTTGTAAAGTATTTTTACTGAAAACTTACTGTTTTTCAATAACTGGAAGAGCAGGGTCAGTTTGTGCCTCTTACATCAAAGACAAAGTGTCAGTCTGTATTCCTTGTGTGGTTCCAACTGGAAAAAGGTTCTTGACCTTTTGGTACCTGCTGCTGCACATCACACCTGAATGATGATAGTGAGTTTGAGTCAGAAATTACCACTACTCAATAATTTCTGTGGAATGTGTACAATCTGTAATAATATATGTTTTCATTCAAACCTGCCACAAAAGATAACACGTTTTAAGCAATGACCTGTCTCCAGTATTTTTTCAAGATGACAAGGACCAAACTATGAAAAAATGCACCATTTTTAAGAAGGCTCCTGTCTTTTATGATATCACACTTCCAAGAGAAGGAGAGAAGGCTGTTTTAGAGAGGTCTAACTTTTATAATACAGTATCACTCTCCAGGTTCAACATAATAGAACCATAATCATACTCCAGCCTCATCTACTTAAAATGTATGTTAGAATTTTGTTAGTAAATATATATGTATATATATATATATATATATATATATATATATATATATATATATATATATATATATATATGCAACTTGTTCATATTTTCATCCTGCCACAAGAACAAGAGGAAAATAATTTGAAAGTTTTCAGCAAAACTGAACCTAAAGAGATATTTGCATAAGCAAAGAAGCCATGAATATACAAAGCAATAAATGTATAAATAATGGCAATTAAACCCTTGATAATTTGAAAGTAAGGAGTCAGCTCTGAATATGTATTTAGACTATGGAATAGTTATATGACAATAACAACATAATAGCAAAAAATTACTATAGTATGAGCCCGTTTCATTCTGAATCGTACACCACCTTTGGTCTTCGAAAGTATTTACCTGGGCCAGTTACAATCTAGGTGAGGATTATTTAATCTCTTTATACCGTACAAAATTTCAAACCAAACCTTGTTCCATCTACGCATACTTTTTTAATTTGGAAACATAAAGTTGTTAACGGAGAGTGCAATGTTAAAGAAAATGCTACTTATAGTACAAGCACAGCCTAATACACGTTGTAAGGTGCATGGTTGCGATGCAGATCCTCGCACAGGTAAAACTAAAAGACGGTACATTTATACTGTATAAAACATGCACAATACCATCCGTTATAATCAGTAAAATTAAAATAACGGCTATGAAACTACAGTGAAAAAAATGATCTGAATCATAAAAATGTAATGTAAGTAAAATATAGACTTTATCATTTTTTTTTAATTATATGCCACACATTCCAAAATAATGAAGTTTGAATAAAAATAGCATTATAATATTTTTGTAAAAATCATAATTAAGTACATTTAAAATAGCAAGTAATTTAGTCATTATTATTATTATATAAGACCAACAAAAAAAAAACATTTACACATGCTGTAATATGTATATAATATGCTAAAATATAAGGGCTCCATCAATACAAGTTGGTCAGCATCTGTCAACATCAAAGTTACTGGGTACTGCATACATACATACACAGCTGACTGTTTATGACACTTTTTATAACCTGTCTCCTCCAAAGGGTGATGGGGCAAATGGATTTCATTTTCCCATTTTGCAGGAATATTACATAGTGGGTGGCCAGTACAAATTAATGTTATTCTTGCTTGCATTTTAAAAAAGTGAGATTAGCTATGTAAATATTCACCAGCCCAACACATATTGTCATTAGCATAGACAACTTGTCTCTTGTCTGTTGATGTCTTTAGGTTTGTGGTTCACAAAAGAACATGTATGATGTCCATCTCCCTCCCCTCCCTGCTACTCTCATTCTATAAAACTACTAGGAGCTACATATTTTTGTTTTCTTCATTGGACAATTTACACTGTGATCTTTGATTCTCTATAATTACAAATGAACTGGAACTGTTAACTCTGCAAGTAACCTTGATGTAATAAAAGAAAAACTAATTTTTTTTTTACAAACTGTGTAAAATAAAGAAAACAGTATAATACCTGTATATAGCCTCTACTACATAAGATAGTATGGATATCCATAAAAGTTATACAGTTGTTTATATCAAGCCATCATCATGTAAGTTATTAATGCTGATCTACATAATTTAAAGATCAGACACAGACAACCATTTTGAAAGAACATGTAATGGTTGACATGTCACAATTCCATCCAGTAATTGGCAGCTTTGGAGGAAAATGGGGAGGGGGGATCCAGCATGCAGTGTGCAGAAAAAAATCCTGAAAGAACATGTAGAGGCTGACATGTCACAATTCCACCCAGTAAATGGCAGCTTCGATTGAAAATGGGGGTTGAAATCCAGGAAATGCAGTCTGCAAGAAATATGCTGTAAATATTAATGAACAGCTTGAAACCTTATTTTAACATGTATTCTACTTAAAGAACTTAAAACCTTAACCTCATTCTCCATGACATCATAATACATTAATTATGTATTTGTCAAAAGTTTTACTTGATTTGTTCATGCTTATTGAACACTTGTTAATAATTTAAGAATCAGGGATGTATTAAGGCCAGGACCTATTCTGAACTATCGAACTTTACTGTTGCCAATAAAACATCGATATATAAAGACTAAGCCATGCCTAGTTAAGTAATGGGTTGAGTAACATGGTATTCACACTCCCACCCCACATACCCATGCATCATAAATAAAAATGCCACACAAAGTTCTTTGAGGGCATAACACAGAATTTAAAGAATACTAACATGTAGCACTCATCACAGTGCACACAAAGGACACTTTTTAACAGTCTCATATACGCGAATATTTTACACTGTAAGCCAAGCTGATAAAAATATGTGTTTACTCTCCATATTCATTTCGCAATTACAACATGGCAGAGGCCACTGCCTGACCTTCATCACGAAGAGTAAAGGAGTGAAGAGCGGTCAGGGAAGACTAATTTCTGTATAAAAGAAATGCAGGTTGCTGACTGGCTGAACATAATTACTGGAAAAAATTAATGTGTATTGTACATAATAGTAACCTTAAACCTAAAACCATTTTTGTTTTATCACTGCCACTGTACAGGTACTACTATATGTAAATGGGAGAGATCTCACTTGGCCAAATTTTTATAATGGACACCTACAAGGGAATTTTTCATAAAAACAAGCCATGCAGCATATAATTTTCATCCTTTAAAAGTTTCCTCTTGGATAGATCATGCATATGATGTAAGCATGTCTTGCCCACCTTACCATAAAAGTATAGTAATTTGGCCAAACATTAACATTACAGTCTATGGGAACTGAATTAGTTGTTTGTGCTGTGCTCATGTGCCCATATACTCCCACCTATACAGAGACAGGGGTATAATAAAATCTGACAAAGAAACATATACAGATGCAATGATATCCTAATTAACACAAATATTTATTTTGAATATCAACTGGCTATAGACGTTTAGTTAAGAACAAAAATGTGTAAGTATGTGATCACATCCCACTCTTAAATGAAAATAATGAACATAAGTTAACTGAAAACCCTAAAAACTGAAGTTTTTATTTGGTCCCAAGGATTTTGGTTTTGAAAGGTTTGACATGCATTAGTATTCATAAAAATTAGCAAAAATTTTGGTCCGTTTAGAAATGTCTGATTCATAGTGGAGCGATCTTGTATACAATGAAAATGAAAACCAATGCAGTCAAACAGATTTTCATACATCTTACCTCCAGCTATGATATATTCCAGTAGACTGGACTTGTTTCTGTACATTGCAATAGACTATGATACCAGTTTGAAATAAAGATAAAAACCAGTCGCACCAACATATTACATTAATAGGAAATAAACCCACTCCTGTACGACCTAATTAACTTGAATCAACTTAAAACTTAAACAAAAGGTTTGGGCATACAGCACTACAAGTATTTTAACACTTTGCTTGTTTATATTAATTATTAATCTTAACAATCAACTGTTAACTATGAATTTAGTACTTTCACTTCTTTAGCCTAAACCTATAAAGACCTATGTTGTCTAAATAAAACAAAAGCAAAGATATATTATTGACAAATTAAAGGATTATACATTTTTAAAACTGTCCCTGTTTCAATGGTTTTCAAGATTTTTTATTCTTTTGTGCCTCAAACATTGATTTTCAATAAGCAGCCAAACAGTTCTATTTCTTTGTAGACTGGTTACAAAAGGCTGCATGGCAAGTACATTTATTTTCTAGTAGGTGTTCACCATAAAATTTCGACATTTCAGCCTTATCTGTGACGGATCTTGCCCACATTGCCAGTTACAGCCTTACAAACTTCTACCCTTTTGAGGGCACAGATCATTTGATATTTTCAGTGGTCCTTGATGAAACTATTTGCAAATATCTTTTGAGGATCCATCACTACAACTGAGAAATACAGCCATTTACAAATATTCTGACTAGTTGTCAACTAACAGACAGACAAGCATTTTGACAGCAGTATCTTGCTTTCTGTGATACATTTTGAAGCCAAGACAAAAGTGAATACACATATATATCAACTAAACAAAAATGAGCTAACAAATATTCCTATTCTAACTGACCAATAAATTCCTCCCTAGAACATGTATAACCATATCGTGTCCATCATAAGTCTCTGAAATATACAAATGAATAAGGAATTAACATCAATTGATGAAATAAGCAAGATAAAATTTCTTGTGTAGTAACATAAAGTAAGTAACCATCTTTACAAAGCAGCAAAATTACAGGAAGCGTTTTGATTCAAAGTCTTGTGTACTTTGCTAGATTGCTGTTTACTACTACTATGTATTTGGTTTTTTCCCCAAGTGTTACACTTCTTATTGTATTTTACTGTATTTGTAAATACTAATAATAGAAACTCATTTCTACATATTACACAAAGATTACTTTCCCAACAGCTTCAATGGGTGAGCTTGAGCTGTCTTAGAAGTGATATTCTTTCATCTAATTGTGTATAGATGTACTTATATTGATGTACCTTGATCACCACGTCTTGTAGGTACGAGGTTTATATACCCTGTGTCTTGTCAGTGATGAGGTTGATACATCCTGCATTTCACTGGTGTAAAGTTTCTATACACTGGTTGCTAGTGGGTATATAAACCTCACACCAATGAGACACGATTATTAGTTGAACCAATGCATGAACTAAAACTTTTCCCTTTGATGAGGGACAAGGAGTGACTGGACCACCCCAGCAGATGGGAGGGAACACCTAAACTTTTCTTCAGGCATCATTTTCTATTTGCTGATAGTTTACTGGCAATATTTGTCAAAATATTTATTAAACAAGTATGTTTTAAATACTGATCTTAAATCTCCTAAGGCCTGGTCAAATCAATCGCTAGTCAAGTTAAATTCTAATAAAATCAATGTGATGTTATTTACTATCCTTTAGCCAGTCTCCTTCCTAAATTATTATTTGACAATGAAATACTGGTTTTACAAGTTGTCAAAAACATATTATTTTAACTCTTGACAATGATGGAAATGGTCATCAAATATACATAATTATTTAACTCTGTTTTGCTAAAGGAGATACATTTTAAACTAATTAGGAAATTTTTGGAAAAGGTATATTTGTTCTTCATACAATGATGCCTAGAGTATGCTGATGTTGTCTCAGACTGTTCTAGAAAAGATTCAGATGAAATAAATTTAGAAAACAAGCATTAGAGGTGGTAAGAATTATTACTATCACTAAATGTACCAAAACTGAAAACTTGCATAAGGTGTCTGAATGGTCAAAGTTACTGTATATACTCACCTATAAGTTGAGTTCAACTGCAAACAACACAGATCTGATCTGCCGTTGCATAATATGATGGCAGATCAGGATCTATGTTGTTTGTTCTACTGATTTCTCCTAACAAACTGCATAGACCCAGATGTGCTGGCACATTATGCAACAGCAGTTCTGGGTCTGTGCAGTTCGCAGCTGAACTTACAAGCGAGTATATACAGTAACTGAAAGAAGAAAATTTTTATAAACTATACCTATTATAAAATAATCAATGGTCAATGCCCAGAGTATATGTTTACTACCATGAATAATGGTTGATTACATAAACAATAAGTAGAGAAACTGATTTAATTCCGAACCTCCAAATAAAATTATAAGGAAACTACAGTTCAAATTTATAAAGCTTTGAACAAAGTTGGAATCAAGTATGTTTTTAAAGAGTAAAATAAAATTGTTTGTGCTTTACAAAATACAAGAAAAGTGTTCCATGGAAGCTGTCTCCTCACCTGCACTCGTATGTTTGTCATTAAAACCCAGTATCTGACTTTCGTAAATGTTCACACAAAACCTTAACATTGCTGACCATAATGCTTAAGTAGGCAATACAGGCAAGACCAACATTTTCAGCCGAATAGTGCTAAAAAAATATTTTACGCAAAACATTAACATTGCTGACCATAATGCTTAAGAAGGCAAGAGAGGCAAGACCAACATTTTCAGCTGAATACAGCAACTAGACCAACATTTTCAGCTGAATACAGCAACAAGTGCTAACAAATTATTTTACACAAAACTTTAACATTGCTGACCATAATGCTTATGTAGGCAAGAGAGGCAAGACCAACATTTTCAGCTGAATACAAAACTAATGATGAAAGTACATAGCTTTAAAAAAAATCATTAACACAAAACTTTAACATTATTTACAACAATGAACCATGCTTTCTGCTTAAGCAGGCAAGAAGGAACTCCTTGCATATCTGTATATAAACTTCAGGCAGATAGTAATATTATCCTGAAGTTTCAGTTGAATATGGCAGATGATGTTGCAGATATCTGACTTTCAAAAATGTTAACACAAAACATTAACATTGTTAACAACGATGAAATATGCTATCTGCTTAAGTAGGTGTTACAGGCAAGACAGGAGTTTCCTAGCATATCATGGCATAAACTCTAGACCCTTAGTAATATTATCCTCAAGTTTCAGTTGAGTGCAGTCAATGATGTAAAAGATATGTGAATTTCAAAAACCTATAAGCAAAACTTGAATATTGTTGATGCTGCCATCATGAAAAAGTGGCAACAATATTTCACCATACTTGTGCAGGCGAGATAACAAATATTTCTGTTTACTTACTCCATTTTTGAAGTCCTTCTGTACAAACAACTTAACTAGAAGGCTTGAAAACAGTACCAGGAATTGTATCAATTAAAACTTGGGAGCATAGTGCAGCATTTTACAAAAGTCTAAACAAGAGGCCCAAGTGGGCCTGATATCATTCACCTGCCTTACATACATAACTTAACAGCTGACCATTTCACTAAGCTTCTTATGTAGTAATGTAATATACAACATATGTAAACTAACTTGCAAACTTTACCTCATATTGCTCTAATTATTTTACTAAAGTCCGATTTTTCAAAAAATTCCAAAGATAAAGGCACAATTAATATGCATAGTCTCTTGGTCATAACTGAAGTCATCCACGATCTTAGAAAGTTAAGTTTACAGACAAAGCTTTAATATGTGGTCTACAGAGTCACATGGTTTTCACATGAAATGAAATTATAATTCACTATTTTTTTTTTAATGCCACAGGTTTCTTTACCCCTCAAAGTTAAATCTGAAAGTGTTTCAGGAGAAAAGCATATTGGGGTATTTTTTTATTTAAAAAGTATAAATACAAGATATAAATTTCGAATCTGAGCCATGGCACTGAATAAAATAATACATGATACATGTGATAACAAATACATGACAAATGTTTCAGATATTTTAACATGGCAATACTAACAACTGTCAAACTCTATTTCACCAAACACACCAAACTTGCAATATTCATGAATTTCAAGTGTGTCAAAGACTTTACAAATAATTCCGTTCAAACAAATTTATAAACTTAGACATGGTTTTTACAAGAAATATGTCATACTGAAACAAAATCAATATTATTAAAAAAAACAATTACTTGCGCACAAATATCTTATTTCGATTGCCTTGGGACCAAATAACTAACTTGTGTTAATGTGCCTTAAAACACCAAACCAAACCAGATCAAACTCTAAGGTGTACTATTTTGCTAATTTCTATAAATTTTCCTACTGAAATGTATGCATCTTGTATTCTAAAACTGATTTTTTTAAAATCTGGGTTGCATATTTTTGCAAGGGAAAGAACTTGGTGTAACCCCAAACCTGTGATTCTCGATAGTCAATATCATGGATTACTTCCACTGCTTTCCTTGAGAGAGAGAGATAGATAGATAGAGAGAGATGTTAAAAGAAAACAAAACTGATTACATCACATATGAATTGATAACTATTCTGACTGTGCTGAATTTCATTAATATGCACAGATCTTGCTCATAATAAAACTCATTGGATATATTAATTATATAAGCCTATTTTACTAAGTTTGATAAACAATTTGATCAGAAACAGTCATTAAAGTGTTGACAAGCTCAACCAATGAGATGCAATATCACCTCATCCATATATACTGATCTTGCACATAACTGTACCCATCTAAGATCTTGATAATTTAAGTCTATTTACCAAGTTTACTCAAAATTGATCAGGAATAGTCAGATACAAAACCATCTCATTAATTTGTCTGCATCTGGCTCATTATTGAACTCTTGCAAGATCTTGACCATATTAGCCTATATACCAAGTTTCATCAAAATCAGATCAGAAATATTGCCTCCAGAGTGGTAACAAGGTTAGCCAAGCAAATGCAAGATCACATCATTAATATGCATCGATCTTGCTCTTTATCAAACTCATTCAAAATCTTGATGATATTAACCCATATTCCAAGTCTAATCAGCATCAGATCAAAAACAGGTCTTCCAAAATGATAACAAGCTCAACCAATCTGATGCAAGATCACTCCATTAATATTCATGTATCACATTCAATATTGAATTTGTCGGGAATCAAAGGAGCATATATTCCGAGTTTTACAAAAACCAGATCAGAATTAAGGACTCCAGAGCAGTAACAAGCTCAGCCTATCAGATGCAAGATCATCTCATTTAAGCATATATTCCAAGTCTGATCAAAATCATATCAGAGATATGGCTTCCAGAGTGGTAACAAGCTCAGCAAATCAGATGCAAGATCACCTCATTAATATGCGCTCATATTCAAACTTGCCTCAAATACTGATAACATAAGTATATATTCCAAGTTTGATCGTAATCAGATCAAAAACATGACATATAGAGTGGTTACAAGCAAATATTGACAGACGCATGGATATACCATAGGCTCAATGGGCCTTACAGCCAAGTGAGCTAAAAACTACTTAATTCATTTCATTGTAAGTTCTTGGATTATAAGAAGCACTCATAATGCGATTTCACATCATTAAATACTCTATTTTTTGTGTTATAAATGAGAACACTGCCTTGCTTACACATCCCTTAGTAAAAGATTTGCTCACTCATAAGAAAGGTCATTTTTACGTTCCCATGAGCAGTGTTATACAGAGAAAGTGCTGCATTACAACACTTGAATTTAAGAGTGAAGTGGGAATAACGATATTTATACTTGTTATGAATGCAGTCAAACCTGGCCTAATGGTCACCTTTACTCAGCGGTCAACTGTTCACAACGGCTTTTCTAATCTCCCCTGGGCAAATTTCCTATATCAATGTCCTGTATGTAACGGTCACCAGTGTTCCGGGGTCAGCAGCCAGGTGTTTCACAACCAAACAATGGTTTCTCCCTGCCTTAGCGGTCACTAGAGCGTATATACATTGACCGTTCAGTCTATGCAAACTGAATTTTTGCTTCATGAGGGAGGAATTGTTTAGATAAAGGAATATCATGTGAATCGACGAACAAACATTTCTTATCTCACTTGTACTCGTAACTCCAGTCACACTGAAAGTATAAATAGGTGTCAACATGTCAAATTCGAAATCAATGCAGTTTTAATCATTAAGGTCGAAGCAATTCGTTTGCAGGATGGTTGGAAAAGTAGTTATCACAGCAGAAATGGAAGTCACCTTTCATACCAGTGTAACAGTTATAGTTAGATATCTTCATCTATTTGCCTGTGAACTAAAGCTGTCTCTAAAAGAAAAAAGTTTGTCTTTGAGAAGATATATGAGTTACGTCCCTTTTCATTAGGGTTAGGGGTCATTAAATATTCAAAACATGTCTGTAAAGGCAAGTAAAGTTTCGGTTCATGGGTCACAACAAATAGCCATATACAGCTTCTTTTGATTTTCTGTTCATCACAGGCTTCTCACATAAGCTGACTGTCTTTTGATCCTGGCGAGTTGAGCAACTGACTAATCCAGATATTGTTTTTATAGCCCAAACAAACTAAGATCAATGTATACTTTTAAGTCGGTGATTTATTTATAGGATGGATTAAGGTGAGCAGGATAATCTTGTGTGGAACATAAATTTAGGAGAGAACAACATATACCTGTAATTATGAATTTGTTGTACAGTGCACATAAAATAATCTTGATAATTATAATAATAATAATAACGATAACAATATTCGGCACATGGTATTTGTTCAAAAACCAATTTTAAAAGGTGAACCTGTGTACAGCAGTCACCTGTATATTAACAGCTAGTTTTGCCTTTTCCCATGAAAGGCCACTAGTGACAGGTTTTACTGTACTTACATTTGCATGCATTTTACTTCTAAACTGGCTAGCTTTGTTCCGGTCTATAAAGTCTTGTCTACCATGAATGACACTTAGTGTTGCCATGACTAGAAAGCTGCAGTTTTGTAGGTATTAGAGTAGATAAACATGAGTGTCACTGTAATCATTTCTGTGACTAAAAGGAGAAGAAAGAAGTGTCAATCATGGTAGGATTTCTATCAATGAGTTTATTCACCTGCTCCATGCATCAGATAAAGTAAAAGCAGTTTTGTCAATGTATTACAGATTTATCAACATTGCCAATCTGTTAGACTTTAATAAGAATAGTTATTAGGCTAGGCCCTTTATGAATATTTCACTGAAAGGTCAAACCAACAGGTCAATTCATGCTAAAAAAGGTCACAAAATGCATCTCAACATTTTTCGAAGTCAGAATTTCTTAAATAAATGGTACGAGCTCAGCCTAAAAAATATCTGATTGTAAAAATATCATTTAAAGCATGATCTGTACAAGATTGAAAAGTACGACTAATGTATCCTCAACTAGGAAAAGTAATGACTCACACAGGACACTGCACTGAATGAAAATGTTAAGAAAGGCGGATTACATCAACATTATCAAAGTATAATGGGGCTCTAACAGGCAATCTCAAATGTGATGATTTTACATTGACTGACAAGCCTCATAACTCCATCAAAAATGGAAAAGAATCCTTTAAAAGGCATCTTTGTGTCTAGAAGAGAGTGTTCAAACCAAACAGAATGGCAGAAACACAGATTTAATGTTTACCCATGCCATTTTTAGACTGGTGGAGCCCCACACCCTTTATCTTGTGTGCCATGTTGCTACTTTTAGGACCATGTCCTGTTTGGGACCTTTTTCCCAATGCCATGCTGCCTCTCTGCCAACTTTGTGTGCCCCCCTCTTCTGTCCATCTCTACTGTATACAGCTACTTGAGTCCTGTAAGTTGTATGCTTCCATCACACTTATAACTGAACAAAAGGGTCATCAAAGCCTATTAATTAATACTTGACCTTCAGGTAAATGTCTAATGAAAACTTTACTTACCCAGTTATAATCCCATATGAAGCTTTGACAAGCATTACAAATGTCCAAAGCAATATCACTAATGTTAAACAGATGTGAACTGAATCTAAGCATGTCTGCAAAATGTGTGTTAGTAAATTATTTTTGACAGGTTTTGACAATTGTCAGTTCATAATTGAATTATATTTATGTAGTTTGTTACTCTAAGTAAAGCTGAAAATCAAATGGAAAATTTCTACTACCATTTGAGTAGTATTACTCCATTCTCAAAGGCCTTTTCTGGGTTTATGTCACCCGACTTCCTTTTCTGGGCGTTGAGAATCTGACTTCTGGACAGGCTAGGAACTTCCCCATCTTCTACCTATGCACTCAAATAATACACCTGTCATTCCAGCTATTCTGAAATGCAACCTATCTCTGCTATCAGATCGAGTTAATTGTGCCTATCAGTTTATTTACAATACACAAGAAAGAAAACAATGCTGACTCACATGTCATATCCTGCCTAGTCACCATTATTATGTAAATCTGGTCTGGACACTGATAAGGGTATCACTTAGTCGAAGGTGTTAGGCATATCTTAGTAAATTGTCCATAAAAATTATGTTTATTTCAAGCCATACTATCTACTGCAACTAGCACTCACGAGAATCACCTGAGGCAACTTGCTAAAAGAACATGTGTACTGGACCTCTGAGTTCAAAATGTCAGTGTGATTGACACCAAGTGCTGACAACAAAAGAGGTATACAGTAACATGCCAATTATCCAAATGAAATCTATCTGGACCCATGGGGAAGACATAGATTTCATCTGGATAATTGATTGTATGGATGATTGTATTTTCGTCAAAAAGTAGAACTGTGAGAGGAAATATTTATATTAAATGTGCATGATAATCATGTTTGACTGTATATGTATTGCTAATAAAGTAAATATTCATGTTTTTTTAAATAGATTTTACATGTTTAAGAACAGAAAAATAAGAAACAATAAAAAAAATACTATTAAGTTACTTTAATGAAATACTCATATTCATGGCCAAAGGGTACATGTTAACACAGGTGTTAAAGGGCTTTGATCAAGGTAAACTCAGCTGACATTGATTCTATTCATACCTGTGTAAATAGGTGATTAACTTGTATCACCCATTAAGTCACCATTGATCATTAATTGACAGTTAATTACATAGGCTTGTACAACAGAATGATTTTGATCAGACCATTATGAGTCATTACTCATGCCTAATTAGCCTGGAATTTGTGTATGAAAAATTACATATAAAAAATTACATACTGACATAGTGGTATGCACTTAAAGACAATCGGGTGCAAGAATAAATTTTCCCTCTTTGTATCTCACTCTCTCCTTCCCTCTCTCGTAACTGCATTTATTTTTACTTTAAAAATATAATTTAGTCTGTCAAAATACCATTGTAATTTATAATGGTATGAGATTATATTTGATTCTGGTTTTTGTTACTCTTTCCTTTGTTGGCGGCATGATCAACAAATTAGTTTAATTTAGATACATACTGTAATGACTAAATATTTTCGTGGGACATGGTGTTAGGCCATTAGTGAATAATCCGTTTAATCAGTATCCTGATAACTGATGTTTAACTGTGCTTCACAATATTATTTGGACTTCAAAGAGTACACCAGTCATTTGAGTTCTGTTGTATCTGCATAGACTGGCATTGATCAGCCTGGCTGAATACCATTCAGACCCAGGTAAGACAACCTCACCGACTTCAACAAGGAATAGTTCTCAGCTGTGCAAGGCTGTGTTGGTAATTGTGAAAAACTTACAAAACTGCAGAGAAATTATGATGAACAGATAAAATAGAATTTGGAAAGATGTCCTGAAACAAAATATATATTCACAACAATAAAGAATATATATGGTAATATGGTGTATCACAGTTTTTATCCCTGCAACTTTTTTTGATGGACTACATATGAACAACAATATAATAATAATAACAATACAATTTCAACATACGATACTAACAATTCCCTATTAAAAAAGGTACGCTTTTGATCACAAAAGGTACATCTGAAATGCCCTTTTTGGAGGATAATTAACATGCCCTTTTTAAATCCTGAGGGAAACACTAGAACTGAAAGAAAGATATTTGTGAGGCAGCACGACATATTAAGATATTTAGCAAGAAAGATAATCCATGACAGTATAGTTCAACTGTACATTCCAATGTTTTAAATGTGGTGGGCTGCAAGCAACAAGTCTGACTACAGTATGTACTCACATTGAAATTGATGCAATATACATGTACTCCTTAAATTCAGTGTAAGAGAAAGACAAAAGTAATTGTAAACTTTGTTTTTAACTAGTTGCTTTTGCTCAACTCCGATCACATGAACCTATGTGGTTTAAACCATATATATAAGCATCAGGGGTGGACAAATCTCCAATATATGTGGTAATCCGATGGGTGACCAAAAGGGAAACTATGGTAGCCCACAGGAAATTTTGGTGGCCCACATTTTTCAATGGATAAACATTTCCATTTAACATGCCATTAAAAACATGTACAGGTTCCAAAAACAAACAGACAAACACTCCAAGAATATAAAATAGTTTATGTAATTATGTTTTTTTAACAATCATTTCTATTTTTTGCTTTTTTAAACATTCAGCATTCAAATGTCTGTAATTTAAACTTGACAAACAATCAAGCGAAACTCTTTTTGCCCTAAGGCTACAAGAAAGTACACATGCTTGAAACATCAGAAATCTGCTTTTAGTTTTTGCAAACTAAATAAAAGAAAATAAACAGTGGAGCCTAAATTATATATCAAATGAAAGTAAAATGTTAAGCCTGGATACAATGGTGTGCTGTAGTTTATACTTAACTGCAATACTGTATTTGGCACACACCCCACCCTGGCAGTTTGTACCCTCCCCCTTCCAATTTTAAAACAAAAAGCCTGAAGGATATAAAAAAAATGCATAAAACTTACTCATTTCATTCATAATTTATAATTGCAAACCCGACTGTTACCAGGGAGTCCCTAACATTTGTCATCTTCGCATTTCAAACCAAAAGGGCATTTCTATGCTAAAACCATGTCCATATTTACTTGGGCAAGTCTATTTTGATGAATTTGTACAATAAATTTATAATTCTTCAAATTACTTACTTTGCATGTTTTCAAATTTTAGGGGATATTTATTCCATTTCTATTTTTTCAATTTTTTGAGGAAGTATTGGCACTAGAAATTAAAAATACAGATGACACAGTTTTTACCTTTTATGTATGTGTAGTCCAAAGACTCGACCCCTTCACTAAAAATAGACTTTTCCAGAAATCAGAAAATGACAGTGAGCATGCTCATCATGTACATCTATAAATTTCCGTTGGGTCTGAAACATGAAGGAGATGACATTGTTAGGGACCCCTGTACATAATTGGGTTAGAAATTATAAATGAATGAATGAAATGACTAAGTTTTGTTCATTTTGTTACACCCTTCAGGCTTTTCATTTTTAAAATCATCAGAAAGGGTACAAACTGCTGGGGGTGTCGGGTTGCCTAATTAAAAAAAAAAAAAAAACGCATTAGATGCAACCAGTAGTCCCACAGGCTTGAGAACCTTACAATTAAGTAGCCCGAAAACAAAATTATGTAGTCCCAGGCACACAGACTACCGATATGTCAGCCCCTGAAGCATGCTTTTGAAATGCGTCAATATCCAGTAGATGTATAAATACACCAAAATACGAGCAACAAGCAAGTATGCTCATTTTAAGCTCTCTCCTCAAGTTTCTGCTACAGAAATGAAAAATATTTTGTTGCCTTACTTTTTACTGAACATTTCCTTCAAACGATCCATTGGTGTTTCCTTGGCTAAACACTCTTGTCTGGCTACCTCAATCTCTCTGTCTGTGTCACTCAAAGGTACATTCATTGGCTGTTTAAGATCCATAGTTGTCTCCATACCTAACTCACTTGCATAAACCCTGGGTAGTGAAAAGAATGACCTTAAATTTTTGTAAACAGACCAAATCTTATGAATACTTTGTCTCAAATTAATGCTCCCATCTGGGTCTGTTGAATGCCTTAGAAGACAACATGAATTTTAATGCATAATAACAGACCTTCCTTGTTCACACTGTTTGTACACAGACCAAAATTTAGTTGTATTTGTTGATTTTTGGGTTGGTTTATCCATTTCTTTATTATTGTTACATGCTCGTTCCTCCTTTGTTCTCCAGGGGTATATCATGATGAAAATGTTCCGTTCGTATGTGACCTGTAAATAAAGAAATAAAAAAATTACAAGTAAAATATTTTACAAAAGCAGCAAATTCCAGCATACTCTAACTGAAAATTAATCTGAAAATGTGGTATTATTGATAGGAACACAAACCAACTTTTTTCTTTGGCCTTCAGTTTGCCAATTCTCTCCAATGCACCTTATCAAATCCTAATAATGTTATCTGTGATAGTTCAATAGGAACGGTTGATTCATGTATCACCTAGATTTGTTTGGGATTGCCAGTTTCATTACCGTATATACTCACTTATATGTCGAGTCCAACTGCAAACAACAGAGACCCTGATCTGTCATCACATAATGTGCCAGTAGATCAAGGTCTAAGTTGTTTGTTCTACTGAGTACTCCAAACAAACTGCACAGACCAGATCTGCTGGCGCATTATGTGATGGCAAACCTGGGTCTTTGCAGTTTGGAGTTGGACTTGACTTATGAATATCGACAGTATAATTGGTTCTGGCACAGCAACACATAAAGGTTACTTATTGCTAAGGCAATTAGGAGTAAAACACCTTGTCCAGGGACACACCATGGTAACTGCCCCAGGTTAATCCATTGAAACCCATACCCGTCTGGTTGCAAGTCCTGCAAGCTAACCTCTAAGCCACTGTGGCTCCCTTCCCATTATATTGATCCAAAATCCAATTTTTGTTAACTAAAAAGCAATTGAAAAAAAAAAAGAGACAAAAAAGACCCAAATAAACAAACAAGACAACTCTTGAGGAAGTAAATGTTGCTGGGCCTGTATAGTGTGCTATTTAGATGTATATTATGTTGGTGGGCCTGTATAGTGTGCTATATAAATGTATATTATGTTGGTGGGCCTGTATAGTGTGCTATATAAATGTAATTTATTTTGGTGGGCTTGTATAGTGTGCTATATAAATGTATATTATGTTGCTGGGCCTGTATAGTGTGCTATATAAATGTATATTATGTTGGTGGGCCTGTATAGTGTGCTATATAAATGTATATTATGTTGGTGACCCTGTATAGTGTGCCATATAAATGTATGTTATGTTGGTGGGCGTGTATAGTGTAGTATCTGGATTTTATTATACACTAAAGCATGAAGTATACAAAATGACTGGTGCAATAGTTTTCATAATTTTTTAAATACAGTCAAACCTATCATAATGGTTACCTGTGTTCAGTGGTCACAACTAATTTCCCCTCGACAAATTTCTTATATAAATGCCCTGTATTTAATTGGTCACCTGCTTTCAGAGGTCAGGTGTTTCCTAACCAAACACTGGTTTCACCCTGCCTTAAGCAGTCACTGGAGCATATCAGCAGTGACCACTCCAAGCATTTCATATCTTGATTGTACTTACCATAGTCCAGTAACGCTGTCAGTCAAACTCAAATGTGTCAACATATTGGGTTTTTGTCCTTACATGAAAGAATTGAAGCAATTTGTTTGCTGGATAGTGGACAAAGTAGTCGTGTAGTTGCAGCAGAAATGGGAGTCAGGCGAACTCAGACCCAAGGGATTATTAAGCGTAAGCGAGATCTTATGGCCGATTTTAAGAATAACGTTAATCCGGAGTATAAGATATTATGTACAATCACACCAAATGAGTACAGATACATGTACACTACACTTGTGTTATCCCTTATGGTTTACATGCTACTAACAATAGCCGCAGGAAGCTAATCTTTTCATTCCCTAATCATCAGAGGCACAAAAGTTGACTGTCTTTTATCTCGGTGAGTTTAAGCAACTGCTTAAATCCATCAATTGTTTGATGTAAGAACACCTGTACATGATGGATTAAACTGGAACTTTTTATTTTATTATTTTGTTATTTTTCTTTTTGCTAATAGCTAAACTAAATCTATGTATCTTGATAGCACACTACTACTACTACTAATAATGCTAATGCTATTCGGTGCATAGTACATGTATTTGACACAAACCAAGTTTGAGAGCTGAACCTGCCTTCAGAGGTCACCTGTCTACAGGTCTTTTCCCATGGTGGCCGCTGTAGACAGGTTTGACTGTAACATATTTTCACATGTGAAAAATATATTCTTATATATTCACATGTGAAAATAAAAGATTTCCCATCATTTCATGTGATACTTGAATCTGTGTGCCTATAGAAGTTATACTTGCTACAGGAAAAACAAGCATTTTGTGAGCTTGAGCAATAAATAGAAACTGCATTACCTTTCAAGTATGGAAATTATTTTTTGACTTGCCACCATTTACTGCTTTAGGAAGTTATCTCTCTTTGACAACAATGTAAAAAAAATCCAGTGTGCTGCATCTCTCAACTGGTCTAGCTTTTGTGGTCAGATAGGGTAAAATAGTTGACAAAATGTCAAAAATTTAATCTATTGCAACATATTAAGTTATCCTAAACCTACTGTTCTCTCAAACTGCTGATATATTTAAAATGCAATTAAAATTGATGTGAACTTATCGAAAGGTGGTGGTGGGTGGGTGTGTGTAAAGTTTTTTTAATGGATTTTCTTACAGTTTGTGTTGTATTATCTTCTTAGGATCAGGACCTGGGATATTAGTAAAGTAACTCAAAGTTGCAATGCAGTAGATGTGTTGAAAAGGTCACAACATTAAGGCTGAGTTTTCTTACCAAACACATACATAGCCACATCAAGAACACACTCCCCATTTTCCAGAACAGCCAAGAACGTGATGTAAGCAAGTTGGCAGGAGAAATAAAGAAAAATGCGCAAGTTTCAACTAAGCCAGCTTCAATCCTCATGTTGTGTTCTTATTTTATTTTGTTTTCTGAGTTATATTCAATACTCGCGCAAAAAGACAAGTGACCAAGCTTGAAATGGCCCTTGTGTTTCCAAAATTGAAAATATCCCTAGATTTGCTTTAACAATGTGTGGGAGCAAAGAGGTCAGTGAGGAAACTCCAAATCTGACTATGCTATTTCCATGTACCTCTGGTGAACATTGACATTTCTTCACTGGCAATGAATTGGCAGTCAGGAGGGCACTTTCCCTAGAACAAAGCTTTACTTGTTTCTCAATAGGAGCAAATTATAGTTCAAAAAGACATCAATGTCCCTTAGATTTTCAGTGCTACTATACAGTAGAAAACTGTGTACACTTTAAACTATGATGTCCTATTATTGCATCATGACTATTACCATGGAATTTAGCAATTCAGCGAACCAGTCATCATGCATCACAGACCTGCAAGTCAACATATACTCAATAACTTCACATAGCTGTCAAGTTTAACAGATGGATGAAATATTCTATTCAGAGTAAAAGAAACAATGTTAGATTTCCCTTACATGTACACATTCAATTAAGTGATAAAATCCCATTCATACCATATCCAATGCCTTTTTGTACTTTTCATTCATAAAATCATGCCGAGCACAATGTCAACAATCCTTCACAATTTCAACAGTACAAGCAGAATTGGTCACATGATTTGTGCTCTCTTCAATACAAAAACCGTTATCTAACTTGTTGGGGACCATTAAGGGTACATTGTCAAACTCTTGACTTTTGTTTCAGTGTGAGTTCTTAGATCAGTAATATAAAGTCAAGTTAATGAACACTGTTATGCCTTAAGATTCATAAAAGGTTCTTTCTAGACAAGGGGCATACAATTTAAGTTTATGGGGGCTGGAGTTAACTACAAATATGCCATGTAATATAAAACAAGAATATCATAAATCATAATTATTTAATGGATCTACTAAAACTCTGCATGCAAAGACGTCAATTAAATTTATGAATTCATTTTTGAAAATTTGTATTAAATGTGTTGCCTTTACATAACATTATTTCCCTATTTTTAATATATTTTTTTACTTTGATACCATACTACCAACGGTCCCTGTATTTCTCAACTGCTGAGGTAATAGGACGTTATCTTTTGAAGTCCTTCCGTCAGAAGTCAACTCGGAATACCCAGCACACTGGCGGACCCATTGATTGGAAATAAAAATCATTCACCGTGACCAATGTCTCACACGTTGATTACAGATGCAGTAGGATACAAATGAAAAAGTAAGTACACCGAAACTTTTTGAGGTATGTTTTCTTAGTAACAAGGTAATAGGACCGGCCTACATTTACCGAAAACATTTCAGAACATGCATCATTCTTGTGCAGCTAAACCCATGTGTGGCAATCACAGTGATAACGATACTGTACAGACAACCTTAAATTATATTTTTGAAAGGAATACAAAAGATACAAGGAACAGGCGACTCCAAACTGGTGAGCTTAGCCTTATTCCATTGAAGATCGCCTGTGTTCATCCCATCCGAAGACTTATCCATCGGAACTCCTATGTGAATTTGGACTAGTAACATCATTTGTAGACTGGTCACGTTTCGTACTTTTGACTACAGTCAAGCGTAGGGTTAGGGTAACATATGCGAACAGGCCGGGACACATGCTACATCATTCGCAATTTCGAGGTACATCTCGGCATAGGTGGCGCTCTACAGCTACTACGTACTTCTTGGAGAGTGACATGTGCATTGTGAATTTGTTTGAATTTGCAACATGCAGAATGGAAAGAATGTTGGCATACCTCTATGCAATTTTCATGCACTGTGGCTGAAATTTCTTTACATATTGAACTTGTGGAAATTATAGATGATCTTAGCACACAGCTGACCAAAATGGCTGCTCCCATGTAATAATAATTTTAAAAAATCAGCCTGAATTAGTCCAAAGTACACTAATGTTAGCAGTTATTGAAATAGGGAAAACGAATTTTGCCAGAGTAGACAATAGCAGCTTATGAAAGTGCAGTGAATTAATTACAAAATGTATAAAAAGTATAAAAAAAAGTTATCAGCTCGTTTTTTTTTTTTATAATTTTTTTTTGTTTTTTTGTTGACAATTTACCTTTGAAGTCCAGGAAGTGAAAATAATCAAGCGGAGCCAGCATTTTTTTTTTTTTTTTATAAGTGCACGTCTGAAGTAAGACCAAGCTGTATATTCTATAACCCAAATTACATCCATCAATCATACACCATAATAATGAGAATTCAAAGCTCTTTTAACAATACCTAAGATATGCAACATCTTTTTGAAATAGCCAGAATAACCAGTGAGGAAAACCCGGGAAATTGTTTTTCATTAAAAATCTAACCCTATGCAAAATAAGAAACTGTAGAGTGCCACCTTAAAACAAATATGAAAATTTGTGCAATTGCTTTTCTTATTTTCATATCATCATCTATGATTTTTATTAACAAAACTGTACATTAACGTTAATGTTATGCATGAAAATAAGCTAATTATGCTTTTTTTGCTCTTGCTTACACAATATGCCTTGTGGCAATAATGTGTGCGCAATGACCTTAATTATGGGAAAATTAGAACTGTTGCATTAAGTGAAAGAAAAATATAGCAAAAATGTTTCTTTTCATTCATTTGTAATAAAATTAAGGAGATCCGGTCAAGATCTAAACCTCTTGAGGAACCTTAAAGGGACCGATTGGGGGGGAGGGGGGGGGCGGACCAAGCCACTCTTCTTACGCTTGGATCTTTAAGTTTTTCAAGGTCGAACCTGATCCTAACTTGTCTTGGCTTATTGGTCTTCCTCAGACGAAGTTTGATAGTCATCATCAGCAAGTCATGGTCGCTTCCTATATAAGCTCATGGGAAGCTACGTGTTCTGGCAATGTTTACGCTAGACCGGAAGCGCTTTCTCACCAAGATGTAATCAATCTGGTTGTGATGTTTTCCTCTCTCATTGGTCTGCTTTTTACAGTATGGATCACAGACTTCTCGCCAGTCTGCTTGTGCGTCTTCTCCTACCTTAGCATTCCAGTCTCCTTGAATAACCAGAATATCCTTCTTGGGTGTCTGGTCTATGAGAGTTTGAAGCTGGTCGTAGAACTCATCCAGTTCCTTGTCATCATGGTCCGATGTTGGGGCATAGACCTGTATGATAGTGATGTTAAAGGGAGATGCCCTCACGCGGATTGTAATCATCCTGTTAGACATTGGTCGACAACCCATGACTGCACTCACAATGTCCTTGTGTACCATAAACCCGACTCCATGTTCATGCTTGTTCTTATGCCCACGGAAGTAGATCCTGTGTCCGTCATCTGTTGATGTCTCTCCGAATTTTTTTCCAGCGCATTTCGCAGAGTCCAAGGATGTGCCATTGGTATCTTCCCATCTCATGGGTTAGCTCCTCGAGTTTTCCTAATTTCGTCATCATTGGCGTATCATGGGCCGTTTCAACCTGGGGGCACCCATCTCTCTCCAGGCTGTAGACCACAGCCGATATCCATGTTACTATATGGCTCGCCCTGGTCTCGAACATGTGGCCGTTAAGTTCATCTTTGGAACCCTTCCGCCCTGGCCTTTGACTTCAACTTGGAAGACTTCCGCCCAGTGATGTCATGTTACCACCACCCTATTTCTCCCATAGGTAGGAAGACTCGTGGAGGCGGGAGTGTCTTAAACCTTCCCTTGCAAGTTTTTTTTTTCTTGCCCACTGCCTGTCCAGCCCAAGGAAGTTCTTAGTGTTGAGCGTTGAGCTAGTGATAGAAGAACAATAAAACTTTGTACACTTTGACCTTTTACCTCTGTTGATCTGATCTGTTCCATCCTTGTTCGAACTGTAAAATGTATTAGTGACATCTTAGGATTAATTGTGGCAAGTTTCATGTTCCTGTCTTTTAGCATAACATTGGGTTGCTATGTTGAGAAAATGCAATGTGCATTTTAAAAATAGGTCACTTTTCGGGGGGGGGGGGGGGCTTGTGTGGAATTTGCTACTAATGAATACTGTTCTGTGGAAACAATATATATGAATTATTCAAAAGGACTGTTTAGATACTTGTGACTTAAATGTTACAACTATACAACCAAAATTAAACCATACAATAATAATACCTATGTGGTCTTTATGGTGGCGCTCTATAGATATTATGCACTTCTGTGAGAGTGACAGGTGTAAGGTGAAGTTGCTTGCACTTGCAACATGCAGAATGGAGCGAATGTTGGCATACCTCTATGCAATTTTCATGCACTGTGGCTGAAATTTCTTTACATATTGATTTTGTGGAAATTATAGATGATCTTAGCACACAGCTGACCAAAATGGCTGCTCCCATGTAATAATAATTTTAAAAAATCAGCCTGAATTAGTCCAAAGTACACTAATGTTAGCAGTTATTGAAATAGGGAAAACGAATTTTGCCAGAGTAGGCAATAGCAGCTTATGAAAGTGCAGTGAATTAATTACAAAATGTATAAAAAGTATAAAAAAAAGTTATCAGCTCGTTTTTTTTTTTTTAATAATTTTTTTTTGTTTTTTTGTTGACAATTTACCTTTGAAGTCCAGGAAGTGAAAATAATCAAGCGGAGCCAGCATTTTTTTTTTTTTTTTATAAGTGCACGTCTGAAGTAAGACCAAGCTGTATATTCTATAACCCAAATTACATCCATCAATCATACACCATAATAATGAGAATTCAAAGCTCTTTTAACAATACCTAAGATATGCAACATCTTTTTGAAATAGCCAGAATAACCAGTGAAGAAAACCCGGGAAATTATTTTTCAAAAATAATCTCACCCTATGCAAAATAAGAAACTGTAGAGTGCCACCTTAAAACAAATATGAAAATTTGTGCAATTGCTTTTCTTATTTTCATATCATCATCTATGATTTTTATTAACAAAACTGTACATTAACGTTAATGTTATGCATGAAAATAAGCTAATTATGCTTTTTTTGCTCTTGCTTACACAATATGCCTTGTGGCAATAATGTGTGCGCAATGACCTTAATTATGGGAAAATTAGAACTGTTGCATTAAGTGAAAGAAAAATATAGCAAAAATGTTTCTTTTCATTCATTTGTAATAAAATTAAGGAGATCCGGTCAAGATCTAAACCTCTTGAGGAACCTTAAAGGGACCGATTGGGGGGGAGGGGGGGGCGGACCAAGCCACTCTTCTTACGCTTGGATCTTTAAGTTTTTCAAGGTCGAACCTGATCCTAACTTGTCTTGGCTTATTGGTCTTCCTCAGACGAAGTTTGATAGTCATCATCAGCAAGTCATGGTCGCTTCCTATATAAGCTCATGGGAAGCTACGTGTTCTGGCAATGTTTACGCTAGACCGGAAGCGCTTTCTCACCAAGATGTAATCAATCTGGTTGTGATGTTTTCCTCTCTCATTGGTCTGCTTTTTACAGTATGGACCACAGACTTCTCGCAAGTCTGCTTGTGCGTCTTCTCCTACCTTAGCATTCCAGTCTCCTTGAATAACCAGAATATCCTTCTTGGGTGTCTGGTCTATGAGAGTTTGAAGCTGGTCGTAGAACTCATCCAGTTCCTTGTCATCATGGTCCGATGTTGGGGCATAGACCTGTATGATAGTGATGTTAAAGGGAGATGCCCTCACGTGGATTGTAATCATCCTGTTAGACATTGGTCGACAACCCATGACTGCACTCACAATGTCCTTGTGTACCATAAACCCGACTCCATGTTCATGCTTGTTCTTATGCCCACGGAAGTAGATCCTGTGTCCGTCATCTGTTGATGTCTCTCCGAATTTTTTTCCAGCGCATTTCGCAGAGTCCAAGGATGTGCCATTGGTATCTTCCCATCTCATGGGTTAGCTCCTCGAGTTTTCCTAATTTCGTCATCATTGGCGTATCATGGGCCGTTTCAACCTGGGGGCACCCATCTCTCTCCAGGCTGTAGACCACAGCCGATATCCATGTTACTATATGGCTCGCCCTGGTCTCGAACATGTGGCCGTTAAGTTCATCTTTGGAACCCTTCCGCCCTGGCCTTTGACTTCAACTTGGAAGACTTCCGCCCAGTGATGTCATGTTACCACCACCCTATTTCTCCCATAGGTAGGAAGACTCGTGGAGGCGGGAGTGTCTTAAACCTTCCCTTGCAAGTTTTTTTTTTCTTGCCCACTGCCTGTCCAGCCCAAGGAAGTTCTTAGTGTTGAGCGTTGAGCTAGTGATAGAAGAACAATAAAACTTTGTACACTTTGACCTTTTACCTCTGTTGATCTGATCTGTTCCATCCTTGTTCGAACTGTAAAATGTATTAGTGACATCTTAGGATTAATTGTGGCAAGTTTCATGTTCCTGTCTTTTAGCATAACATTGGGTTGCTATGTTGAGAAAATGCAATGTGCATTTTAAAAATAGGTCACTTTTCGGGGGGGGGGGGGGGCGGGGCTTGTGTGGAATTTGCTACTAATGAATACTGTTCTGTGGAAACAATATATATGAATTATTCAAAAGGACTGTTTAGATACTTGTGACTTAAATGTTACAACTATACAACCAAAATTAAACCATACAATAATAATACCTATGTGGTCTTTATGGTGGCGCTCTATAGATATTATGCACTTCTGTGAGAGTGACAGGTGTAAGGTGAAGTTGCTTGCACTTGCAACATGCAGAATGGAGCGAATGTTGGCATACCTCTATGCAATTTTCATGCACTGTGGCTGAAATTTCTTTACATATTGATTTTGTGGAAATTATAGATGATCTTAGCACACAGCTGACCAAATGGCTGCTCCCATGTAATAATAATTTTAAAAAATCAGCCTGAATTAGTCCAAAGTACACTAATGTTAGCAGTTATTGAAATAGGGAAAACGAATTTTGCCAGAGTAGGCAATAGCAGCTTCTGAAAGTGCAGTGAATGAATTACAAAATGTATTTTTACAAAATTTAAAAAAAAAAAAAAAAAAAAAAAGTTGTCAGCTCGTGTTTTTACAATTTACCTTTCAAGTAAAGGAAGTAAAAATGACCAAGCGGAGCTAGTAGTTTTTTTTATAAGTGCACGCCTAAAGTAAGGCCAAGCTGTATATTCTATGTTTTGTGCACGTCTGAAGTAAGGCCAAGCTGTATATTCTATATCCCAAATTACACCGCTCAGTCATACACCATAATAATGAGAATTCAAAGTTCTTTTAGCAATACTTAAGACATGCAAGTTCTTTTTTAAATAGCCAGGATAACCAGTGAGGAAAACCCTGGAAATTCTTTTTCTTTAAAAATCTAACTATATGCAAATATCAAACTGTAGAGCGCCATCATATATTTTTTCTCATAAAATAGCCGAGGTGGTCTGAATGCAGTAACCTATCATCGGAATCTCATGAGCCTTTTCCATCTCATGGTAAAAAAAAATTGCTTTGGAAAGAAACGACAATAGTCCGAATAATGTTTGCGCAGAATCTTAGTCTGCTTCCCTGACAGATCTCCACCCACTTTCTGTAACGAAGAGTAAATGAGTCAAAATCAGGTAGGGACCCAGACTAAACGTTAAAGTCAATCCTATAGATCATAGTTTTGTCAAGCATAAATAGCCGATGTGATCCGAATGCTAAACCAGTATTCATACGCTAAATGAAGACTCTAAAAATGATACTAAAAAATATTCAATTACAAGCAAGATGAAAATAAAATAATCAATTAAATTAATAGAAATTTCAGTTATAACAGTATAAATTATGACTAGCCGAATGTTCATTCGGCCGTTATTTGCTGTGTGATTTTGTAACTGACATTTTGTTAGTTATACCACGATAAACTCACCCCACACCGCCACCCCTAAGCAAAACAACAACAACAATAAATTCCTAATTAAAATCAACCTGATTCAACACATGTTTAAATTTATTCGGTTTTTCACTTTTCAAAGATTCTAAAGCCTTTCAGTTGGTAGCACTATTTGGACAAGCCTAGATACATAAAGAAAACAAAAAAATTGTTTTGTTTTTGTTCTTCTTCTGGGTGTTTTTTTTGGGGTGGGGATAGCGGTGGGATGGAGGTGGGGGATCAAACCATACCTTTAACTCAAAGACTCCAATGCGTGGACGATATGCTTCGATGATCAATGGACAATTTAAAACGTCGACATTTCATTTTAAATTCTTCACATTTTACAAGCTTTTTCATTGTAAGCACTTTTACATATCGATGTCATTAGTCATATTGTAAAGCAATTACTTTGAGTAATAAAGCCACATATTATCAGGTATTAGGGACCGATAATTTAATTATGGGGTGGGATGTTATTTTCTTTATAGCCTGGATATTTATTTATTAATTTTTCTTATCTCAAGATAATTAATACCTAATATAATGGATATACTATATCTTTTGGGTTGTAAATCAGAGCAAGAATAATTTTTCAAGCTATTTAAGAACCGGGAATTTTGTTTAAAAAAATTCTAGCTCCCCCACCCCCATAATATTAAAATGATCCGTCCCTTAGTTACTCGACCATTAGGCATAAGGGCCTAATACGGGTGGAGTCGCATTTGCCCGTGCATTTGCCAATTATGTTTATGGAAACAATGGTGCCATGAGCAGCTCAGCTATGCCAATGGGAGCGATGTTTATCGATCACGTGGCCTATTTGTATTTAAGTCCACTTCAGAAATGTTTTCTTCTCACCTCAACTAGCGACTCGGTGAGTATACATTATAGTATATTCCTTTATTTTAAAATGAGTGGGTGGGTGGGACTTGGATTTTCTTTCCAATCAGAATAGTTGTTTGTTACGTCTCTCTTTAGATAATTTTTATTTTCAAAATAATATCATGGGTACAATTAGCACTTTTTCAATACAAATCAGAGCAAGATTATTTTTTAAAGTTATTTTTCAAAATAATCCTAGCCCCCCCCCCCTTCCGAGAATGAAAGGATCGGCCCCTAAAGATTTCAACGTAGAGCCGAAATATCTTGATAATATTTAGAATTTGTGGAACTTCTCTCGAAACAAAAAATGAAGTACTCGTTATTGTAATTAAACAACAAAAAGAAATTAAAAAAAAAAAACGAAATAATGATTACAAAAATATAGATTTTTTTAAATTTATCTTTAAGGAGCATTGAATATGTACTATGGGCAGGGGTATTTCTGTGAATGGCATTGCCTAGGACGTCGACTAGGTTCCTTGTACCATTACCAGAAACATATATAACACAAATTGGCTTTATACAAACTTAAGCATTTTATACAAAATTTATCCCCCCTTCTCAGTTTGAATGCGCATGTTCTTGCGGCAGACAACTCTGCACCATCGTCGCCAAGTAAATCGGTTTTGAAAAGTGCATGAACTGGTGAAATTTGGCGGCAAACTAGCATTATGGCTACCCCACTTGTGCTCTCGTTTAATCACGCACCGTCACAAGATGTTATCGAGATCTTTTGATCTGGCGGTTGGCTGTGAATCTTGCATCAAAATTCACAAGTTCGGTGTTTACTTAGCGGCGATGGTCCAGAGTGAATCTTACACATTTCTGCCATTACACCTAGTATCATAACGTACAATGCGATCATATATATCTATATGTCTCTGATGAGACTTATGCATATAACCTAGACATAGCTTTGCACAAATTTTGTGGTTTCTTTAGAACTATGGTAAAAATAAAAAAATTACTCCAAGATAAATTTATTTGTTGAAAGTAATATAATGGACAAATCAGAGCAAAAATATTTTTACAAGACATTTTGGGACCTTCTCAGCCCCCCTGCCAAGTCTTACAGTGCAAGACATCGCCCTGATATTTATGATAGAAAAATATCAGAATATCAGGGTGGACGTCTTACATTATAGGACTACCCCCCCCCCCCCCCTTTAAAGTGTGGGTACCAAAGAGCTATATTATGTGAAACTTTGCCTTACGAACTATATGCATACAAATATGTATACATGTATGACAATTTGTACAAGAATTTTTGACTAAACTGTTATACCATTCAAATATATTTCTCAATTTTAAAATATGTAACAAGTCTGAAACAGAAGTTTACAATTTAAAGATAATTTAGACAATTGTTGTCATTTTATGGATAAAGCGTTTTGTTACAACAGTCACAAAGTAAATAACATTTGGATGATCAGTTACAAATAGTAGTTTTTGTGAAAAATTTCCTTTTGGTATTAAAAGTATCCTTCAACCACTGTTCTAAATTGATCCATAATCGTGTATTTTCTGGATTCAAATAATAAATGTACATGTGACTCCACCTCCAATTCAACACTACATTATCATTATCGAACATTCTGGATTTATGTAAAAATATATTTGTATGCAAGATCTTATTCAATATTTTAAATTGAAAGTACTTCAATTTCATATTATCAGTGTCAATACAAATAATGCTCCATTCCATTTTAGGTTTGAATTTAAAAGGAAATAAATTCTGCCTCTTTTTTTAAAATTAAAATCTATCAGTAGATGGATGAAATATCATTAATAGACATTATAACTTAGGTCTACTACAAATTTCGTTTATATTGGAGAATTTTCATCTTTTCATTTCCAATTAAATCTTTCCAAGTTTTAGGAATTTTCTTTATCACTGACATATAATATAAAAATATGCCTTTCTATTCATACATAACTTTTAATTCATCATAAGAGTAGAAGGAATCATCACATGCAACTATATTAATAATATTATGGATGTCTTTTTCATGCCAATCTTTTTTGTGCGAAACTATTGTGACGCTAACATATTTTAAGTGTACATGTACCATATTGGTGAAAATAAAACATTTTAAATTGTACAAGTTTTTAACTTCTTAGTAAATTACTCTCATTCTTCTAGTACATTTTTCCAACAATTTTTGGTAAGATTTTGTAGCAATAAGTGATTAATATGTAATCCAAAAGTCAATATTTTCTTAAAATCAGTCATGATCAGGACACCTATTCATGTTCATGCATGGTCTATTCTAGAACTGAAAATGTAGAGGGGAACTGAAAATGTAGAGGGGGATAATTCCTTTGAAACTCTGAAACAAAGAAAATTTTCTGAATATAGGAAGGATTTAGTAAAGAAAATGAGGATATAATGTGCAATTTTCTATTAAAATAGTAGGAAAAAGTGCTCTGATTTGAATGTTTAGTTATTTCTTTCAGCTCTAGAAATAGGTGTATAAATTTAGATATAACTATGGATTTATTTACGGTAATTTTTCCATACATAGTAATCTTTTTCCAACTATTAAAGTTGATTATATCTTCATTATCTTGGGTAAATTGAAATCTTGTATATCATATACTAGACTTGCACAATGTACACCTAAACTTGGATGGTCCCTGATTTCTAACTTAATTAAAATTATTTGATTTTTATAATACTTCAATCCAAATTGCCCAGGTTTTTCTACATTTATTTTTAATCCTGATATTCAATAGAATTTTTGTAACATAGCTAATGTAGTTCTAATAGATATTTCACTACCATCAAAGTAATAACATACATTATGTTAAGTATTATTAAGTGATTCCTTAATTGTTTTATTGTCTGGTTATTTCTTCAAGAACTTTGACACACAAATAAAAATATGCATGGAGAAATTGGATCTCCATGTCGACAAGATTTTATATTAAACTAGTGTATAATCGGCAATTACATATGATATCTCACCTAGATACAGCTTTTAGTAGTCACTATTCACCGTTGTAAACATTAATTATATTGCAGAAGATAATTTCTGACTAAAGTGATCTTGACAAAGAAATGATGGTCCCTTTTTTAATTAGATATTTTGAATTTTTTTCTTTTTGCATTTTAAATCGGAGTCTTTTCAAAATTTAAAATTTAAATTTTTAATAGGTACAGTATAGACAGTATTGTACTGACATATCATTAAGCCACCTACCTACCTACCTACCTACCTAGATACTGTGACAGAGCATACAAGATGTAAATCTATACAGAACATTTTTTTCTACAGTATTAAAGTACAGGTACTATAATGAGCTGATAAAAACCAAATATTAATGTTGTTTTTTGTATGCTTTAAAATAATCATTGTGCTTAAAATCAGCTCCAGAGGCTCTTATCATTGTGCACCTTTAATAGCCAGATTTTTACTGTTTGAAAGTGACATGTTTCGAGTTCCCTTGGAGTGACAAAAAACAATGAACCCCTAGTACAAGCACAGTCCATGCATAATTACCTTGATTAACCTCTACACATGAGGAATCACATAAAAAGCATGCAGCATATATTTCAGCATACCAGCATATGGTCCATGCATAATTACCATATATACTCGCATATAAACTGGGTCAAAATGCAAACAACATAGACCCTGATCTGCCATCTTATAATGTTTTACTGATTATTCCTTACAAACTGCTTAGACCCAGATCTGCTGGCACATTCTGCAATGGCAGATCTGGGTCTATGCATTTTGCAGTTGGACTCTACATATATGGCGAGTATATATGGTACCTTGATTAACCACTACATATGAGGAATAACATAAAAAACATGCAGCATATATTCCACGCGCCAAATTTCTATACTTATTCACATCTTAAATACAATTAGCCTGGATAACCAATCATAGTATAAAATCAATAGTCATTATTAAGGACAGTTTAACAACAAATAAATGTACTTATTTGTATTTTCAACTACACCAGTCAGAAAGGGGCTTCTGAGCAGGCTAGGATATATATGGTTGGAAGAATCTGTTGTCATTATAACAAATTTAACCCATAAAGTTTGATTATGGCATGTTCAGTGATTGAAATTGAACAAAAGTTAGCAAATTGTGAAATATGGGTCAAAGTGACCTACTTTTGTGATGAGTGTGTAATACTTGAGATGCAATCCCCTTGCAGAGTTTCATGATTTTTAGGTACAACAGTATGTATTCAATGTGCCAGAAAACCGATCATGAGCTAAACACGACTTTGACCTAAGTCAATAAAATATGAAATGTAGGTCACAATGACTTTTTGTTGCAAGGTGTGGTACTAATAGAGATGCATGCAAGCATCTACTTTGATTCCAGCATAAACAGAGCTTGAGAAATAAATTTAAAATACAGAATTAAGTGAAACATGAAATTCTGGGTCAAAGTCACCTTTTGTGATAAGGTTCTAGTACTCCTCAAGATGCATCCTCTCACCCAGTTTCATAGTTCCAGGACTATCGGTATTTATACAGTGTGCAACAAACATGAGATAAATGCAAACATACTACCAAGAATGTGCAATTAAAATCCATGTATGTACAAAGTTAGTCCCATCCCATGCCCCAGGGGGTCAGTGCTATGACACTCACTCCAAACTGTTGCCCAGGACCTACATGTAGGAACAAAGAATGTTGATACACAGTGAGGCTGTACATAAATATATGTTTTTATTAGTGAAGACACCAATGCTATCACTGATGCCGATGCACAGGGGTAGTACAATAAAAAAGTCTGATATATATCCATTTTGTGATGTACATTAATTAGCTCCCTTATGAAATTATTTTATCCATGTTGATATTAAATTCCCAAAGTTAAAGTATCTAAAAGTTTTACCTATAAATGTCCAGGAAATTGTTTAAAAATACCTTCTCAAAATCTATGGACAAAATATATCTGGCTTTCTTGTTTCATATAAATTATATTATCCATAGTAATTATCCAGACATAGTTATCACTTTTTCTGGTGACAAAGATGTCATTGTAAATGTTAAGATTTTGAGGTATGTGCAATAATGTTTTCTTTTTCTTTTCTTATTTGTGTTGCAGTGGGGATATATGTGTTTAACAGTGCTTGAGATTGAACCAAAGTTAGTGAATTGTAAAATATGGGTCAAAGTGACCTACTTTTGTGATGAGGGTGTAATACTTTAGATGCAATCCCCATGCCAAATTTCATCCTTTTTAGGTACACTAGCTGAAAGTAATTTATTGTACATTATTGTGCTATTTTTAGGTGAGTGTTCAACAGCACAATATGGTGTTGTTGTTGTTGTTGTTATTGATGATGATGATGATGATGAGAATAACATCAAAAACAATGATAAGGATAATTAATTATTCCATAATTCACAGAAGATGGTTTTTCATTGGATGGCACATGTCATAAATGATATTTCTTTGTTTCACGTGGTCATTCTTGATGTCACATGGTCATGACATCATTATCTTTTACATGATGTCATAATAATAATTTCTTAGCATTATGCAGTCAAAATGGCATTTGTACAATTCTAAAGCAAAATTTTCTATTCTTTTTCAAAATTATGTAATTAAACAATTACAGACCTTTGCTTTGATGAATATCAAGTTTTATGAACCTGTAAACCAGCAGTTCCCAAACTTTTTGGATTGTGACCATAAATACCATCTTTTTTTACCCAAAATGCTGTACCACTATAGGGTCATGAGGACTTCATATGGGTCACGAGACAGGGTTTGGGAACCACTGCTGTAAACCTATAACAATGAAACATCTGTTTCACATCAGTCAGTATGAGGTTTACTTGTTTATAAAACTTCATGTTCACCTGAAGAAACATTTAAAATTGTATGTTTTTTTTTTGTCTTTATACTCTTTTAATTCTCAAATAGTTCTGTGTAAAATTACCATACATGTATTTTTTACTTTTTCAGTATTTTTGAGCAGTGCTTGAAATCCTCCATTAGTGCTTGCCTCCCTTAGTGCTTGAAGTGTTCAGCTGCGCAGCTGAGGTATGTAGTTTACTCGAAATAGTATTGACAATATATTCATTGTAAATGTTAAGAAAATTTAGGCAGTTACCATGCTGTATATGAGTGTCATGAGCAATAACTTAACCTTAAAAATGGTGTACATGGCATTTATCCTCTCCATGCAAGTATACAGAGAAAAAAATAATTGACATTGAAGTAATTGTTTCAAAGATCAGAACTTAAAATGCACTAAGGTCTTGAGACATAAAAACATAACCAATGATTCTGTTATCTAGTTTATGGCCCATTCTGGAAACTTACTCTTCCAAAAGCTTGTTCATTTCATCTTTTGACATTTGTAAGTTATAATCTAAGTTCAAGCAAGCCCTGCTCAGATTTATTTATCATTGAAATCACCAAAGTGGGAGGGTTTTCTTGACTTTAAAATGAGTTATACCAGGAATGTGTGCAAATGCATGCCTGGGACAGGTATAATTATGGTTAAATTTTTTGTAGTCATTTTAATCAAAAACTTTGAAACAGACTTTTAATATAGAAATTGAATTTTACTCCTTCATGTTGGGCCATAAATTCTTGAGCCATTTTCACACTCAAATTGGATGTATTAGATTCTTGACATTATTGGTCACATTTCAAAGCAATTCTGGCTTATGGATTGATACCAAACTTTCTAATATATAGCTCATGAAAACCTTGCACGAGATCTAACATGGACTTGCTCTTGTGCATTTTAACATGTAAATTAGGTGAGAATTTGAAAAGGCTTATGTAGCTTTATATGGATTAAATTTGCTGATGTGGGTGAAAGGTTTGTGTGAGCTTATTTTGTTCTGAAATGCTAACATGAGCATTTAGTTGCTGATGTTTTCAACTGGTAACTGATGATAAACCTACAAAAGGGAGTGGTCCCATATACAGACTGTCAGGATATTGCCAGCTTATAATATTGTTAATGTTTGCACAAAGTTGACACAAAGATCTGGTACTGCAAATTTAGACTATTAGAATTATGTATAATCGGATACTGGGATAGTCAAAATTAAATACAGGGAATGAGTACTACAAAAATAATTTATAAAATATTTATTTTGCATAAATAAAAAATGATCCTAACAGGTGTCGATTTAACACAGATTTTCCACTGGCCTGCAGGGCCAGCTCACATGCAAAATTAACTGCCACTGCAGAAAATTTGCTGGCTCTCCCAATCAAATAAAAATAATAGGTTCAGAATATTTTACTAACCCTGTGAGCCTACAGCTGTCAGTGCTAACTGGCCCTCCTCAAAACCCACAGGCCATGTGATGGTGTGCTAGCAGCTGAATCAACCTGTCTAATGGTGTAATATATTAGAATTCGGCAAAAAACCCAAAATAAATCATCATATATCTTATGCACTGTAGTAAATGGAATAAAATCATAAACTGATCATGCTATATTTTGAATTCTTTCACAGTTAGCTGTAAACATCTTTCAAAATCCAGTTATTGTTAATATTAACACTGATTATTTAGTGGTGTTGACTTATTATAAGTAAAATATATATTCAAACAAGGCATATATTGTAATCAAAGATCACTTAAATGTACATCAACTGGCATCTGATAATTTGTTCCTGAAGAATTTTTTCAGAATTTTACATAAAAACTAAGCCCTATTTGAAGTCCCATCCAAAACTGCAACAAACAGGAATGTTGCAGAAAGTTCACACTGAGCATGCCTAGCGCATGAGTTTCATGCAGGCTTTTCAGACTTAGAATATTCTGGCTAAGATACATCCAAAAGTTTTCAGTTTTGAAAAATCTAATTTGAGATCTCATGTGAACAGCTTTTTGTTTCAGAACTGTCTACATGTTAGTGAGTCTTTCAAGTCTTATGTTGTTTTTTTTCAACTTGTCAAAGCTCATATGAAGTATTTGAGCAAAAGGCTTATTTGCTTACTAATCTCACTTGCATTTTATCAGCTGTTTGTGTTGCACATAAGTGGGTAGATTATTCTGCTCAGGACAGTCAGGAAGTCTTCAGTCCAACTGGGATGAAGTTTTGTGCTTAAGGTTGGCATTCAGGTCATTTTCTAAGAAACTGTTTCTTGTAGAGTCACACAAGTTTCATGTAGATTATTGCACCCTTAAGTCAAAACTAGGTCACTGTGACATATATTTCACACTCCAGTGATCTGCATTAACCTCTATGCATTGACCTCAGTTTCTCAGACACTTATAATTACCTGCAGAATCATGTAATTGGTATGTAATTACATCATGAAGATGATCGTGTGGTGATCTGTGACATTGTCTCTAAATTAGATAGGAAGTAAATTAGATTACTTAATGCAAGGAATGAATTTAATTGATGTAGCAGAAGATATTTATGTTCCTTTGTTTACCATTCATCTCAGTGTCCTCTTCATACTCCATTTACCAAACTTTTGGAAACCTGTGTGCCTGGAATCTTTCATTTGGATCTGTACAGCTGTTTATTGTTTTGCAATGATATTATTTCATTTGATGACATCACATGACATAAACAAACATTCCATTGTTCTTTATGTGCAGTTAACTTGCAGGCTACATGTGCAATAGTCCTCAAATTGATCACACAAGCACATATGTACATGTATTTGTGAAAAACCCAATTAAAATTCAAACCCATAATAAAAAAGAAGCAAAAAGAAAAACAGAAATTACATGAAAAGAACAATCCAATATCTGAAGTCTATTTGGAAATAATACCATGTCTGTTTCTTGATATAAAGATTACAAAAACACTATTGGAACGATCCACCAAGTCCAGCAGGAAATTGCAGAGAATTTTCACTCTATACAGGAAATGCATTGTTTTCCTTCTTTGAAAAGCTATTTAGTGAACAGTTAAATGTTGAAAGCTTTGGCTCCGTTAAAGAAGGGGGGATTTAAATATTGAACACATCTTTTAAGACACTTAGTCATTTACACTTCAAGACACTTAGTCATTTACACTTCAACACACAGTTATTTACACTTCTAGACACTTATTTATTTACACTTCTAGACACGTAGTCATTTACACTTCAACACACTTTGTCATTTTCACTTCAACACACTTGGTCATTACACTTCAACACACTTAGTACTTAGTCATTTACACTTCAACACACTTAGTCATTTATACATCCTGAATGAAATTTTGTCCCCCAACTTGTAAAAGTAGGATACATAGTTTTCTCATTTGCATCTGTCCATGGATCAATAATAATAATAATAATAATAATAACTTTTTTATTTCGTGAGGGTAACTTAATTAGAACACAAATGTATCTAGTCTCCCTTGATGTCATCAGCTACTTTGTACCAATCTACATGCATGTATCATACTAATGATACATGCACAGGAAACAGAAAAATCACACTATCTAGCAAAGTAACAAATAAATACTGTGTCTTTACATTACCCAGGACATATCTATCCATCCATCCATCCATCACACTTACCCTTCCGCTCTGTAACATTAAAGCCATTTAAGATGAAGAGATGAAACGTGGTATTCAAATACATCATCACTTGAAGGTGTGTTGCCTATCATATTGAGGGGTGCTATCTGCAAGATTTAGGTCATGGCACAGTATGTGACATTTTCCATAACACTTTCCCTTCTGCTTAAAGTTTCATGTTTTACATTACTAGAACATCATGCACCATATATCCATTATTTAGTATAGGTGCCATTAAATACTAATAAATATCCTTATGCTCTGTAATTAAAGCCATTTGAGATTAAGGTATGAAACTTGGTATATTAATACATCATCACTAGAAGGTGTGTTGCATACTACATTGTGGGGTTCTATCTTCCAGGTCAAGGTCATGGTTCATTATTTTATGCTTTTCCATCACACCTTCCCTTCTGCTCCATAACTTTAAAGACATTTGAGATTAAGGGATGAAACTTGATATATTTGTACATCATCACTAGGTGTCGTGCACACTTTGGGGGTGCTGTCTTCAATATTTTATATTTTGCATCACATTTCCCTTCCACTACACAGCTTTAAGGCCATTTGATTAAGGGAAGCAACTTGCTATACATCTTTAGCAGGTGTGTTGTGTACCACATTGGTGGAATTATCTTCAGAATCAAGGTCATGGTGATATATGATGCATTCATAGCATATCTGGCCATAAGGTCATGGTGTTATATGATGCATTCTTAGCTGACCTGGCCATAAGGCCAAGTGTTATATGATGCATTCTTAACTGAACCAGCCATAAGGCCCAGTGTTATATAATATATTCTTAGCTGACCTGGCCATAAGGCCAAGTGTTATATGATGCATTCTTAGCTGACCTGGCCATAAGGCCAAGTGTTATATGATGCATTCTTAGCTGACCTGGCAATAAAGCCAAGTGTTATATGATGCATTCTTAGTTGACTTGGCCATAAGGTCATGGTGTTATATGATGCATTCTTAGCTGACCTGGCCATAACGCCAAGTGTTAAATAATGCAATATTAGCTGACTTGGCCATAAGGTCATGGTGTTATATGTTGCATTCTTAGCTGACCTGGCCATAAGGCCAAGTGTTATATGATGCATTCTTAGCTGACCTGACCATAAGGCCAAGAATGCTTGAGATATGGACCTTTGTCCAGCGGGAGTTGTTCATTCTCATTTACCATTTACAACTACTCAAAAACTACTCAACAGGAAATTTAAAAGCAAGCATCCCGACTAAAAGCTCTTTAAAATAATGCCAATATGCATTGCTAAATATAGAAAACCTTTAAACAACTTCTCAATAACCACTGAAAAGAATTTGACCAAACTTAATAGAAGGTATCTTGGCCTAAATGTTTTTTAAATTTGTTCAAATGATGCTGATCTTCCAATAAATATAGCAGCCATTACTAAAAACCGAAAAAGCTTTGAGTTGCTTCTTAAAACTTGCTCAACATAATTTGACCAAATTTAACAGAAAGCATCTTGGCATGAAGGGCTTTAAAATTTGTTAAAATTATGCCATTTGTTCTCAGATATAGCCACCATTACTAATAATTGAAAAACCTTAGAATGACTTCTTGCAAAAAAACTGATGAACAGAATTATCCAAATGTGATGCAAAGTCTTTCTGATTTGTTAAAATTATACTAATCTACCATCCAATATGGCCACCATTACTAAAATTAGACACCTTTAAATCAGTGGTTTTCAAAGTACAGGTCGTGACCCAGTACTAGGTCACAGAATGTCGGGCAATATTATGATTTTATGATATTTTTTTCAACTCTGTTGCGAGAAAAAAAGTTTGAAAACCACTGCTTTAAATGACTTCTCAAGAACTGCTTAGCAGAATTTGACCAAATTTGAAATAAAGAATTGTCTTTAAAATTTATTCAGATTATCAGAGCTAAGCAAATTTTTTTTTCATCCACTTGTCCCGGAGAAGTTGTTTCAGAAAATTCACTTGTCCAACCTACCTTTTCATGTGTCCCAAAATTTTAATCACTTGTCAAGATTTGATGAGATGTATGTACTTGAATCCATGGAAAGAACAAAGGAAGTAATGTACAACATATTTATTTCTTAAAAGAATTCAATTTTTATAAAACATAAGTTGATATTATACATTTTGTTACATCAGAGGTTTGCAGTTTTCCATTATCCATGTATCTTATATGCACTATTTTTTGCTCCGATATGGTAGCATCATTACTTCAATCAGCAAGAAAGGAATTTAATGGAATTCAGACTTTCCCTAACTTCTTCTCTATAGACTTGATCGAATGATCGTTATAGAATGAAGTCTTTTGCCCCGAATCTGTTCTTGTAATTTGCACCAAGTTCAACAGCATTCTTCCTGGAGTGCACACATAATTTCCATGTCAGAAAATTATTTTCCATAATGGGCTAGATTTGTAGCCTGTGTTAAAGAGAGCTCTCATTTTTTTAATTTCAATTTCATTTAGTTCTGAAAAGGCCTTTCCTTGTGTAGTGTCAGCAACTATAACCTCAGATTTTCTGTACATGCTGACTAGTGTCATGCATATACTGTGCTACACAGGCCTTGTGAGGTCCAGAATTGTAATGAGACTTGATTGGTTCAATCCTGATTTTATCAGTTCCATTGACAATACACTGGTTGAATTTCCAACCTGTTTCATTTTGGAATATTGTTTGCAATAACTGCAAAACATTTTTCCAGCTGAGTCAATGAATTCAAGCCAGGAATAACTATGCGGCTAAACATTTCTGTCTTGTATTAATGCCATATTTTACATTTTTTGTTGCCATGGAGTCTGGCTTATATCTCTTTGGAGAAATAGTTCCCTCAAACTCCGTGGCAGTTTTACATTTTACCCCTCCACTTTCACATACATTTTTGTTTTTTGAACCTTCCTTATTAACTTCCTTCCGAATTTTTTGTTATCCACATAGTAAATATCACCTTGCTTGACAACTACTTCTAAAGCAATCATAAAATACATTTTGTCCTTTAAATATGAACAGAGACCGCTCCATAATTAGCGTAATTGTTTTGCTTCAAAAGCAATATCAGATGTGGAAGTTAATCTGTATAATCAATTAAAAATTAAAGAATCATCACTGCCATTTAGTAAGTTCATAAAAGGAACTGACACTAATGTCGGTAAAGTGCCTTTCATTCATTTAATTGGATTGACTCAATGGATTGAAATCAAGGGCAAGTCATTTGTGATTATGACATGGTTTACACAATACAATGAAGCCGTTTAAAACACTGCTAATTAATCATACCAGCTTTGTTTTGTTTCACTTTTCTGATTGGCCAATAAATTTGGTTGCATAGCCCAATATGCAGTCAAGAG